>JARGYV010083274.1:33316-49610 GCA_029532675.1 Ornithodoros moubata
TACCAGAATGAAATTCGTTGTCTTTTAATGTTACTAACTGTGCATCTACTATCCAGCTTGGGGACCTTGCATTTGACTTCACTTATTGAGTGCAGTTGCTGTGTCTTCTTTTCGTTATTTCCATTCCAGTTTGGGCAACAGCCCGCAGTATAATGAAATAAATATACAAATAAAATGACCTGGGAAGGAAGAAAGTAGCCGTCAAAGTGCGCAAGAAGTTTAACCGACAAACTGCCGACGGAGAAGCGCGATATTAGCTGATACCAACTGATAAGCTCATTGTAGCAGTCGTTATCTCATGGACAGATATAAGACGCTCACGCTTGGAACCCAAATTCTTTTTGCACTCTTCCAGGACCTGTTTAGGTATCCGTCCTGTAGGTTTCGTTTTGAGATCTTGGCGCCTCGTGTTTTGAAACATATGCGTTTTTCAAGCTTTCCCATAATCTTACGTTTTCGATTGCTCAGGAGGCTTCTCAAGCTATGAAAATCGACATGCTTTCCCTTGGGAGACGCTGAACTCTGTAAGCTCGGTTTTTCACACACACCCGCACACACAAACCCCTCTAACTACGAATTAAGGTGAATATTTTAAGTTAAAATTTATTATTGGTCGGTTACACACACTGCGACACAAGCGTCTTCCTCTCACCCTGGAAGTTTAGAGAGAAGCACTAGCAGCGCAATCTTGTCGCACGTCCTGAAGGACGAAGAAAATGACTGACACGGCCCTAGACAAGGCGCCGTCCTGGCTAATGGCCAGAAAGGAGGAGGCGGAGGAAAAAGGATACAAGAGCAGTTCTCGAAAAGCGGCTCGGAACGCGTAGTGGGTGTGACGAGATGCTGCCTCAGCGTTCGCGACTGGGCCAGCGGTTCGGTTGCATGTCACACATGAATAAAACACATCGACAAACGCTTTCATTTGCTGTCGCGTATACTTCCAGTGTACGATATTGATTGTTTTCTGCATCCAGCTTTCAGAAAGAATCAGCCCATAGCCTGCCTTCCAATGCGTACAAGTCTTGCGCAAGTACTCATATCCACAACAGTGGGTTTTAACTTGCTCGCTCCGCGACCACCCGCCATACTGAAAAGAAAAAAGAAAGGCATCGTACTAGAAGATTCAGCATGCGGCCAAGGCGGCGGAAAGCGGCCAGAAACGCGTAGCTTCCACCGATTCGCAGTTGAGAGAGTGGGCGGCACAACCTCGGGAAACGCATGTGAGAACCCAGCTTAAACATGGACACCGGAGAAGTGTGATAGTCGCGGTTCTCCGCATGTACATGTATTTCGTTTCATTCGTTTGTTTGTTTGTTTGTTTGTCTTACACTAATTGGACTTGCCTTTCGTTCCCAAAAGCAACCAGCCAGATCTCCAAAATCCTACTACTCAAGGTTTGTTCAAGTATGTTCGCGAGCTGTTAAACTAAGCGCAGGAGCGTGAAGCTCAGTGCAGGTGGTAGTATTACCAGAAATAATAAAAATCACGCGAAGCGAGGCAAAGTCTTGTAAACCGTGCAGTACGCTAAAAGTCGCAACACAAGTGCATAATTGGTAATACAAGTGCATACCTGTTGTAACTACTGTGGCAGGATATTCTGTAAAGTCCACATACTGTCATACATATTTGCATATCACAGGTACACCTTGTGGGTAGAAGCTCTGGCAGTTGCCTTGTCCTATCCTATCCTGTCGGCTGTGTGCGTAAGGCACCATTTTCTTACTAGATGCAGTACTAGATTAATGGCAGCCACCCTGCCTCTGGAGTTTTCCCATTTTCATCCGCTGTCCCTCAAGAAAGAAAAAAATTGTGGCTACATAAAGGGCACAACCATGCTATTAATACTACATATGTTTATTATGCTATTACTATTAGTACTACTTTTCATTCAGAATAGCTCTTTTCTCCCTTTTGGGAGAAAATCCCAAAATGGCACAACCTTCTAGTCTTTGGCATGACTTTGGCAGCTGCCTGTCTACGGGTATGCTGCTGGTATGATCATTCAGACAACCCGCAGAAAGATTATAGCATGAAAACAACCTAGAACACGAACTAGAAATTGCAACAAGAAAGTTGTACACAGTGAACAAACATACATACAAACAAAAAAAAAGGGAGAGAAAGAGAGCTTGGGATCACAGAATGTCTTCACCATAAAAGGCTTGCCTAGCTAACATATGAGCATCTAGTCCAAACAATCTTTTGCTCATGTGAACAGTGCAAACAGAAGTGAACAAAACAAAGGAAAAGCATGATGCCATCACATCTCGGCTACGGAAGCTTGCAAAGTGATAATAAAGTAGCTTACAAAAAAAAACAATTCCCAGCTTGGGAGGAATTCCAAAGCATGTTTACAAAGTGAGCAAATGGTGGCGTACATTGTAGGCTTTACCTGGAAATAAAAAGTGTCGTGTGTAAACAAGTTAACTAGCACAATTGGAATTGGGCCAAGTGGGACCATCAAGCAACAAATCACTTTTGTTTACTTCTCTCCTAAATATTATTGAATATCTAAAGGTTACACGATTCTCCAGTTCATCTCATGCATTATTACCTCTTGTGCTCTTGTAATGCAGGTATGCCATACCCCCATATCCACTCCACTTGTTTTAATAGCAGCTGTTATGTCATGAAGAGAACAGTGTGGTTCAGAACCCTTGAGTGAAAACTGCTTTTATTGTTCAAATCATCATCATCGTACTCAAAAGCACAGCATGCAAAACAAGAAAAACTTCACTCTTACACAAAGATGTTTTCTTTTTTTTTTTTCTGAAAACTAACTTCAATTCTAATATAGACAGCAAGTAACGCCCAAATGTTTATTCCATGTATTTCTTTACTGCTGTTCGGAAACTATTAGATGTAAACCTCGCGAAAGACATGTAAGTACGAAATCCCACATTCGAAATGAGAGTCTAATCTAAGTCTCAGACAACAGGCCTGTGGTCAATCACTGGTGACGAAGGTATTCCCTTATCTGGTTTAGATCCCTTTGCAGCCACTTTGCATTGAGACGAATGTTCTCCACTGAACGCTGGACGGAACGTTCTGTGGCAGGAAACGGATTTTGACGAAAGAATTCCTAAAAAACGAAACAAAAAAAAAAATCTTCAGCACAATTAAAGCAAAGTGCATTGCTGTCAATATACATAGTTAATCATGGTTATAGAGGGAAAGCCTCCCTGTGTCAGACACTTGTGGTATGCCAAATCCTTTACTACTTAGGAAGGTATGAGAGTTAAGGTATCAAACATTGGGAATGAGAAACCTCCACCCCCCACCCCAGAAAGAAAAAAGTGACACCAAGTGACAAAAAAGTTGAGATACCACTCTCCCCTAGTAACCTCTGCATACCGTGATGTCCATCGTGTCCGAACAAAACTATGAAAATAGAACTGCCAACGTCAGGGCTCTACTATAATTGGTCATTGGCCTTTCCAGCACAAAGTAGGGCTAAGATTCAAGAGGTTACCAAAAATGTGTGTCCACAGTGCATGTAAATCTAGCATTGTGTTGAGCCAGCCCTATGAGAATATTCTGTCCACATGTCACATGAATCACGAGCACTGCCAAGCTTCTGTAGGTGGAAAGGACAATAAACACAACATACGTAGTATTTGTTAGTTGGAAGAAAGCGGTATAGAAAGATATGAAAGTAGTCATTACCATCAAGTATTTAAATAATCACAAACAACATGTAAATAAATAAACAATTCTATACCAGAGGCAAATTATTTGAAGCTCTACATTACAGGTATTGCAGGTTATTATACAAGGTATTGCAGGAAATCTTGCTGTTTGCACAGCTAGACCTGACCTTTCTTTTTTTTTCATCTACTTTTTTATGCCTGCCACAATTAAGTAATCCATTAATTCATTTTGATTTGTATACAGGTTTCCTGTTCACATGCAGACAGGCAACGCAGGCAGGTACTACTAGGTAGCTTTTTGTAAGTGTCGACAATCTCCAATGTAGTAACAAAAGGTACAATACTGACCTCCACTTCCAATGCTTTTTCCTCAGATGCAAAGTCTTCTGTTACCCCCTGAAACAGAAACAGATGTCATCAAGTGAATGGACAAAGGGTAACAGACGCAAAGAATGTCATAAAACCTAGGGTGCCTAAGTGCCCCAGTGAAACAGAGAATTTTCCTTATAATTCAATATTTTGCTCTCACATTTCAACATCATTTAGCTGAGCTAGCATGCCCAAGCTGATCCACTCTGTTGCAAGGAACGGAGCAAAGTAAAATAACACATTTTTTACAAGCAGTGCGTAATTCATTGCCGTACTTTAAATTTTTAACTTATAACTGTAATTTCATGCGTATAGGCCACGACTTATGCACTTTTTTTTCTTCTCGCAGATGCTCTGCAGCTGATCGGATAACTATATTTTCCTAGTGTTTTCCACATATCACAGTTTTTAGGAAAGGTGTGACAGTGACTTATATTTTATAGAAGAGCACTGTCACCAGTCGATCCACAAACAACACGCAACTAGGGTTCAATCCCATCTTAGTAGAACTGTTAGCTGTCCAGCATGCAGTACCAAGAATGTGGCCCCCCAACGTTACATAACCTTTTTTGTAGCTCTACCTTGTGGAAAATCACACAGTTAGTGTTCATTATACTCTGCTTCGGGTTATAAGTGAGGTGACCTAAGCGTTGGTTCTCATTTGATAAGACAGCGTTTTTGTGCAATGCCTCACCAAGTGCTCCGAGTCGTAACACAACATATTTTGGGGGAGCATCTCAAAGGAAGTTACTGATACAGTTTTCAGGAAACATCTTGTTGAGTTGCTCTGTGATGTTAGTCCCACTTCTGCTAAATATCTAGTAAATTTGCCATTTTCACTGCATTAAGGTCGATGCTGATATCATCTGCTTCACTGTTTTACAACACAACTTGATTGCGCTGCATTTACCCGTGGCTTATCTGCCAAAAAAATTTGAATTCTTCCCAAAAGGGGACCCTACGGCTTGTACGCATGACAGTACAGTAACTTAGCTACCGTAACAAGTTTGTAACAAACTCATTCCGTTTGAGTTTTAGTAATCAGGTGAAGGAAAGGAAGTTGACCCTTTTTTTCCTGAACATTGTTTTTTCTCCTAACCTAACATGGTACAAGTTATTCCTTTCTTTGTGACCAAGTAGGTGAATATTAAGAAAATTTATAAAACTAAGTAAAGGCATATTCGATTTGATTTGCGTCCACATAGTAGGCACTGTTCCAAATTGCTTTAAATATCTAGACAACACCATTCATATATACACTCACCTTAACAAGATTATTTGACAAGAAGCCACCATCAAAGCGTGATCTGAGCAAATCTTTGTTATCTTGGACAAATTTCCAGGCCATGTACAGACCTTCCTTTGAGCCAGTACAGCTGACAATCACAAGTACTGAGTCTTGTTGTCGCACTTCATCCTGCAAAAATGCCCTCATGCTGCATAAATTCAAAGTACATGCAATGTACAAACTACAGAGCCCTTCACACAATAAACAAGCATGTTTAGTTTTCAAATCCTCTCAAAAGCAATACATCGTCAGAAACCTACCCTTAAAGGAGCCCTGACAAGATTTTTTTCTACCGCTATGTTTGTGTTGCATATCGGAGAGCATCAACAGATAAATCGTAAAATCATATTTACAGAGAGATAAAAGCAGCGCTTCAGTGCAAATAATTAGCCGGAAATCTCAACCTAATTTATGCTCTCAAACTCCTCCATATTGAGGGGAGCGGCTAAGTTCTTCCTGAGTCCTACCGACGACATCACACCCTCAAACCGCCAACGCCTACGGCCGGCTCCTACCGATGACATCAGAGATTATGTCAGGGAGCGCATTTTCTCAACCAGGCGGCGGGCCGAGATGCCGTGAGCCGTCTGAAACGTGATCTTTAAAATAGTGCAGTGAAATAAATAATAGCCTTTGGAGGAAACCGTTTGACCTCGTGAGTACGTGGTGGTGTATATTATGCAGTCGTAAAATAGGGTACCGAAAAATCTTGTCAGGGCTCCTTTAAAGCAGCGTAATGGTTTGGCTACACTTATCTGGATACAAATGTGCATGGCACTGTGACAGTGTTTGCCATATCCAGCTGCTATGTTTACTTTCAGTGAGATATTTTCAACCGACAATTCCACTTTGCAGACACAAAACAGGAGTGCAGTGCAGAAGAGAAAAACTAAATTGTTGCTTTGTCTGAGACACTGTTTGTGTTATCCTTGTACATCCTGTCTCTCTGCTGATAACAATTTTCTTGCATGATGTGCCACTCAGAGCAGAGATAATACCAGAGCTTCAGCATACAGAACTCCTATATTTTCTGTTACTCGAAACACGCCTTCAGCACGTTTAATTTGTTTGTCATCTTCGTTGATGCTACGCGGGAAACCAAAGCGTGAAGGAGTGGATCATGCGCTATTTAAGATGGGGGGTGCCTGTGTCATCAGCCAGACCCGTGAGAAAGAGTAGTCTGGCAGTATCGTTCCTGGGGTGCTTGTACATTGCTTACGTTTGCGCACTTATTTGCTGCAACAGGCATGTTTTAAATGTGATGTTAACAGGGTACTTTTGAGATATTCACATTTAAATACTTCAGTACCTGCACACCTCTAATAAAAAAAGCTTAGATCATATGACTGTTCCTCTAAACAGAGATTTCATGCAGACGCAGAGTGCAAGTGAAAATTCACAAATATCAGTTTACAACGCACAGAGAGGGCAAAGTCAAGGGTAGCTCTGATGAGTTCTGGCTCCGATGTGGTCCCCATTGCTCTGATTATCCTGTTCTTCTCTTCTTGAAGGTCTTCTTTCCTATACAACTGTAAAGCAGATGCAAGGTAAGAGAGAGCTTGAGGTAAGACGGCACTATTTTCAAACAAGATCAGTTCTACTTGCACTCAAGTTTTTTTTACATGTGTCAGGTTTATTAGCATGGCCCTGTGTAGCTGAGTATATACAAATTATACACTACGAAATTATTTCCTACTCTAGATTCCAGTATTTTCAAGAAAATCAGTTTCCTATGTGCCTGTTGTCCTGCTAAAAAACAAGCACGAAAGCAGTGGCAGGATCAACTCCACTCAATAGTTTTCCAAAGCATTATTTCTCACGTTCCACAGACTGTTAAGTCAAGTTACTAATGCAAGCACACAGGCTCAAAAAACATCTCCAAGACACCTTTGGCTGCTCAGCTTTGTGCGGTCAAGATAAGTTCTGCAATACTAAAGCCTTTCAATAACTGCGCTGCTTGGGAAACTGCTTTGAGCTGCTTGCTAAACTGCATTGCTTCCTATCTCGGTACTACTTTGCACAACACAACGCCACAGAGTTAGAAGAGACTCATAAAAGATGAACAGTTAAAAATGCACATAGTTTGAACCTATAAATTTTTGTTGGACTCATAACAATATGCAGCATTACCAATACATAAAATTTACTTTACCACCTTGATACAGTGAAGGCTGCAGTAGAGGACAGTCAATGGCACAAAAGAAAACAAGCAATGATCACCTCAAGCATCCTGTTGTACATGGCACGGTCAGCTGTGGCAGCAACTCCAAGGTACACCTGGCAAAAGCATAGATTCTTTGTCAACAGTACACAGTATGACAAATATTATACAGGATTAGTATGAGAATGAAACTTGTTTCTGATCGATTATGTACATAAGCGCACGAGAACAATGTCACAGTTCATGTGATCAGAGCAGACAAAGAAAGCACACATTCATTTTCCTCAGATGGCATTTGTGCAGGAAATCCTGGACAGCGTGACAGATATTAATGCGACTGCATTCACAAGAAATTAGTAACCATTACGTCAATACAGCTCCTAATAATGGAAAGATGTTAGCCACTGACGTTCATCTCAAAATTAATAGTGGGACAGCCCCTTACATCAGAAGAGAGGTAGCTTCTTTTCCCTTTAGAGCTCTTGAATTTTAAACCGATAACAATGACAACATCTATTATCACATATCTGCACGTCTGCTTCAAAACGAGACAAAGGCTGTTGAGAAATAGAGGCTCTACTGTACAAAGAAATGAGACAACACTTCCGTGACAACACTGATGCAGCAATCCAGTGAAACAAGCTTTGCAACCCAAAATCACTTCGAGGTTACTTCTCAATAGTAGCCTGCATCTAGTTGAACAGTTTTCTCCAACAGGTCTCTCTCACTCTTTTCCTTTTTTTCTGCTAACAAGCATTCCAAAAGCCTACTTAAAACTAAAAAGATACTCACACCACCCCTTAAGTCTGCTGGAATAGTGGCTGTTCCTTGAACATGAGCATCAAAACGACGTCTGGCCTCAGACAGAACCTCCTCATCCTTGAAACGACATAAGCGCTGAATGACAGTGCTTCTTAACAGGGTTTGCAGATGACCTTGATAAAAATTAGATTAACAGTCAGCATGTGCTCTAATAAATTAAGGACCAAAAGCTATGCATGCAGGGCCATGTACTATATATCTGTGTTCCTAGTGTGCAGGTGGCAGCAACCCATTAGGTACTCAATACCCCTAACATATGGGAGAACTGACACCATGGATGTGTTCCAGTTGACCCAGATGATTTTCACTGTGGTCACAGAAAAATGCCATTTGCTGATGATGGCAACATGCAATGGCAGTGGGTGAGTCAAATGCTTGAAAAAAATATTGCACTGAAGAAAAAGGAAAAATAGGGAATCCCTCTCAAATACAACCTTTATAACAAAATTTTTTTACTTATTCCATATTCTACTTAATGTTCTTATTCAACATGACAACACTGAGATAAAAACAAGTCAGAAGTCAACAAACCTACTTTGGGCTTTCCTGCCTTTCTTCTTATAATCACACCTAACACATCTGTCATTCAGGCTATGTTTATTTTCTCACCAAATCTGTTCTGTAAACTCATTCGACTGGTAGTGTGAATTTTGAAGAAATGTTACACATTTCTGCATGACACCAAATGAGAGACAATCTTGGCAAATGTAGTTCGTTCGATATGACATCCTTTTTCCCATGTGACAGAAGTATAAGATTTAGTAAGAAATTCAGAGAGCTCTTTCATGCACCACTTACTCTCATTAGGCTTTGCATCCCACCCTACTTTAGTGAAGATGGTCCTGAAAAGCTTGCAACCAAATTTATGCAATAATGGCTGAAGGTCTGTATGAAGAAGCAGTTGGTTCAGCGTTCCAAGACAAGAACTGATGGAACACCACACATTACAGTCGTCTTCATTAACAAAGGCCTCCATCAGTTTTAAGGCCTCCACAGTTGATTTGTGGCCACTTTGAACCTGAAACAAATTAGCTACCTTAGCTTCTGAAGTGTTGCGTCACGACACATGTGACATGACACCAAATAAGATTCATAGAGGTAAATATAGGACAAATTAAAGTGTTGTCTGTACAAAGAGCAAAACATGCACAAGTTTAAACTTTTCTAGAAAAGATTACACCTCATACCAGAACATAGAAATGCTACCCATACCCACTGATCTCTCCCGGATGTCATGTTGAACAGTTTTATCACAAACCATTCCAAACATTGGGTTTTTCAAAATGCATCTAGCTCCTGAACAAGTTAAGCTATGGGTATACATTCCATAAAAACATCACTTGATAGTAATGCATAGTGCATTACATGTCAAACATGTTGGTACCCTAATGCATCATCTTCTTCCAGGACCTCACAGTGAACTTTGTTCCCTGCACAAGATACTGCGGTTCATTGCAAAAATTCATGGTCACTGACTTGGGCTCTCCTTCCCTGACCTGCACAAGGAAACTTGCTACTCCAATGACTTGGATAAAGAGCTCAAAGATTGGTCCAGCCAAAAAGCAACCATCGAAAGCCACGTCAATCGTGGAAGCGGTTTCAAAGTCTAGTGACAGTGTTGGAAGTGTTGGGATGGGATGCAGGCAGATCTAGTCATCAGTAAGGGCCTTGTTGGTAGACGTGGCTGGCCTCCTCAAAAGCCATAAGGCATGGCATGCATTGGCTTAGACCTTACATCAGCATCTTTTGTGATCAACTGGGCTGCTAGTACAATTCTACAAATGGCAGTGACTAATTAAATTGTTAAAAAGGTAACTGTACCACACTCAGAACACTTAAGATATAGCCACTAAACAGCGCTGTTTCATGTCTTAAAATATCAAAGCTCCTTAAGACAAGAAGTGCAGCACATACCAATGCAAAGACATCATTTTGCAAGCCCAACCTGTCCAATGGTGGCAGAATTTTTTCTTTTATTGCTGGAATGAGCTGCTCAAGCATTTCTTCAGAGTAATGTGTTCTGTAGAACTCCTTCGTTCCAACGTTCACCTGTTAACAATACAGATGAGCACAAGTCAGTCACCCCATTCACGTGAAATATCACACTGCCTCCACCTACAGCAGTCCTTTACACCAGCTGATTCTTTAAGGAGCAGAAGGATAACTATGTCTGATAAATACCATACTTCATTTATTGAGTTAAAAACAATTTGCCATGCAAAATATTTTTACTGAATAAAGTGTCAATGTCATTTGGATTTTAAAATTTGCAAGTGTGACAAGAAGACTGCGGTGTTTTACTGCTGTGATGGACCACATGGCCAGCTTGGCCACCCTTCGTCACAAGCTGGTCGAGGACGGACCTCCCGCTGCCCCTCAGGGTCATAAATCGGCCAACGGTCCTCGAGAAGAGCACTGGTGTCTTATACAGTGACAGGTTCATCTTTTGGCCGGAAAAGAGGTCCAGGTCTGCTCAGAAAAGCGTGGGACAATTTGGAAGTGTTTGAACTGATTAAACAATTAGGCTCACAGGTCTGAGTGGACCCCGAACCAGATTGGTGGCTACAGAGTTGCGATGACGTGGGGCTAGGGACTCTTTTAAGAGCCTGAGGGTGTGTTGGCAGGACGTCCGTGCTGGACACTTGGCAGGACTCGGACAAATGTGGATACAATGGGCGGGAGGACAGCAGCTGTGGGACAGATCGCCAAGACAAAGAGGGGACTGCGTATGTGCATGAGAAGAAACGACAGCCCTGGAGAAGAAACGACAGCCCTGGAGAAGAACAACAGCCGAAGTCTCTGGAATGTATGTGAGCTATGTTTGCCCGCATTATTGAATTTGTTTTCTTGTCCTGCTCTTATGTGTCGTGGGCTTCCTCTCAGCGTGTATCCACGCATCGGTAGCGAGCCGTCATGCTGCTCTCTTCAAATGTTACCACAAATGACCTGCTAACAGTCATTCAGAGCAAAGAGTAATCTTCTTACACATTTTCACAACTAATGCTGTTTTGATGAGACACAGCACAGCAAATATAAGTATTATAATCTGCATAAATATTGTAATGTTTAGTGGTAAGTCCAACATGACCCTGTAGATTAACTACTCATAATCCTTATTTGTTCCTCTGCCTGACAAGTAGAGAGAGCGCTTCACAGGAGGTGCCACAGCAACAGACCCTGACACGGAAACATAAATCAAGCAGTATTGCTCAAATCATAATCTTGGAGCCGAAAGTCATGAAATTATGTAGACACTTCTTCTGCTTTGTCATGCCTGAATAAAATATGAGCTTAATCCCATTATGGTTTTCTCGGATATGGACACCACTATAGTTATTAAATGACCTCTGCAGCAAAATAGTTTACTGTGCTAATGTGAAGTGCAGCTCCATGAATAGCACAAATGGTCAGTATGGTGGGTAAATGGCCAGAAACAGTACCAACCTTTATCCAGCTGTTTGGTGACACATCTGTCAAAGGAATTTCAGTCGATCTCGATTCCAAAAGAAACTTCTTTGAAACAGCACATGTTTCCTTTGCTGTACATATGCTTATGGGGACCTTCCAGATTGAATTATCGCCTGTAAATGTATAACAAGGTATTTTTTGCTACATTAAACGTTTGTGTCCTACGACTAGACAAACCCAAAAGCTTACCATCAGCTTTTCCACCAGCACAGAATTTCTCCTGAGAAAATTTCAAATGCCTGCAGCCTCCCACCTGCTTTCCAGATACCTGAATTAAGACAACAAAAATCATTCCAAAACTAAAATGGCACAAGAAGCTTGCCAGAACCATACTGGTGAAGCAGCTACAAGACACAGAAGAAAAGTATGCCCGTGCTGCCCTTCACTAAACTGAATGTTGATGTGTGTTTCCAAGTGTTTGATTGGTGCAGTATCCAACTTCCCACCATGGCTCCCTGAGATTTACTTTCACTCACATGCATGCCAGTTTGTCCTGCATACGTGTTGTGTATACCTGGCTACTGGCCGGTAGTATCAAGTACACCACCCACTTTGAGACATCTGACAAAGGCAGTTTGTGCCACATTGGCTCCCGCTGATTCAAACTCAGTTATTTGTATTTTTGGTTAACTCAAATAAATCTCAAAGTAATGTTTGGTCAGCAATCTTTTCAATTTATTAAAGAGCTGCTTAATTCAAACTACGTCTCTGGTTAGTTCATTCACTTTTTATCCCGCATGGGCGCTCTTTCTCGAGTATGTTAACAGCTCCGAGACTACTGCGCATGCTCAAAAAACGCAGCCATACCATCTGAGGCTGTGTGGCATGAGAACAAGCCTGTTCAGCTTGGCAGACAGCCACGAATAATGCAAACTCTCGAATTGTTCTGGCTGTCTTTGCTGATTCTATACTGGTGACCCGCACGTGAACTTGTCTATGGGCGCTCTCTATGCCTACCTACCAAATTTTTCTCACCATCAACTGTAGAATTGACATACCTTGATACCTCAACAGACTCCATCACTTTTTCGGCAGTCCGCTCCCTACACCAACCCATTTCGGCAGTCCTCACACACCCCACATCCCATAAGACCTCAGAACAGCTAGCCATGTTTTCCTTCAAATAGATTGTTTGCCAGTTGTTCACACCTTCATTATCCAGTCTACATCCCGTCGTTAGCCGATCCAAAAAACCTGTTTAGATTTCCATCAATGACAAGCAAGAGAATGTACCTGTGGATCGCCTCAAGCCTGCATGCGTTGAAAACACGACTATCACTGACTACATCGTCTACCACTGCCACCTTGAAGATTTCGGCCCAAGCACAACGCTACCCACAGCACCTTCTGCAACGTCTTCAGAATCTCAACTGCACAGAAGTACCCAAGACCGCAAGGCTCCCGACCATTTTCAAACCGTGGACTTTCGCAAGTGAATTAAAGGGGTTGCGACATATTGTTCCAAGAACTATGTAATAAATGTAAGAAATGAATCAGTAGGACCATGCAAACTTCGCATGTAACTCATGTTTCAAAGTCCTGCTTATTTGCAGTGAAAGAGAATATTTTCCAATACCGAAACTGACGAGGTGATGACATCACAACGGAGAACAACATAGCGGACGTCCGGGTTGAATAGAAGCGTCCTCAAACGCAGCGTTACGATGACTACGCTAGTTTCTCTGCAGCACGCTTCTAGACGGCACAAAAACTGAAACGATGAGGTGACGCTGAGTGCGTCAACACACATTCCCCTTTCTCAGTCCATTCATAGCTTGATCACGTGCCTCCACTAGCCTTTCAACAGCAGCATGGTCTGTCAGGAGATGTTTAGGAAATAGCAGGAAAAGTATCATTGATAGCACGCACAGGGCAAGGGTGTTATCTTGTCAACCAGATGTTCTGCGCATACCCGCACATCCTATTTAAGTGCATGTGCAGATGAATCAACAACTCAGTCTTCCCCAGCTTGTCGCTGTGTCGGGTTAGCCACAGCCAACCCATGGCCCACCTGGATGTGCCGAACCAAGGCCACAACAGTTATCAGCATTGCAAATTGGAAGTGCCTCCGCTTTAGCACACTCTAACCGTCGCATGTTTCAAAGATAGCTGTGGTTCAAGCATGATTTCACAGTGAAAGAGCCCTCAACGAAAAGTGGAATCTGGTGTGCAAAAGCTTGATGTGACACTGAAGTACGGCATGTCCAAGAGCATGCTCAACGCTATCAAGATGGCTAAAGAAAAGATCCGGGAAAAACTGTGACCTTGTGTCTCAATTGTGTGTGTGAAATTGTGTCTCAAACCAAAGTGTGAGAGATTGTCAGAGGCAGTGGAGGTGCTGCAAAATCCATGGATCGTGTGAACGCAAGCCGATGAACTCACAATGTGCTTTGGCATAAAAGACTTCACGCCTTCGGACGCGTAGATTGCAAGGTTTTAGCAGTGGCATCATTTGCGTTTTAAGAGTATGCATGATGACGCAGCACTGGTGGGCCATAGCATCATTAAAGGCTGGTAACATAAAAGATTGCTGTCTGAGTACAACCCTGCTTTAACTTTCCTAGCTGAATCTATTTTCGAGGAAGAAGGGATTAAAAAAAAAACGAAGTTGTTTCATGGTCGTTCATACATCGCTACTTCGAACAGTTCGCGAACACCTACGACGCTCACCAGGATGAAATCTTATCAAATCTCTTATGTTCAATTGCCACCATCCTGGCAAGCAACAGCCGAGCGTTTACTGCTTTATGCCAAGCTACTATTTTTTTAAAACATGCCAAAGTTGTGGCTGCATGCAAAATAGGCAGCCTTTGAGTAAACATTGTACATGCACCATTGCGTGCATAGGCATATAATACACATCATTGTGTTAGTTTTTAAAAATTCTTTCTGTTGGTATCTATTTCATTTTTCTGCATGAACTGATGCGTGCACGTTTGCCTGATGTTGAAACGAAGAACTGCAAAATTCATGCAATTGGGAAGCTTCTGGATAAAAAAAAACCATAAAGATGTGCAGTGATTTTTTATATGCTCTCAGGGGACCCTTTCACAATCACCAGAGAAAAAGGTGAGTGTAATTTCAGAATACCAGAGGCACAGCGATTTTTTTAGCGACGTTGGTGTGTGCGCCCGACCGGGCCCTTCAATAAGCCGCTTACGGAGGAGCCCTTTCCGCGTTGCTCTAAACAAAGTACCAAACTTTGACTAGACTACCACCAGCATTTTTCACACTCATATTCTGTTGCAATTCATGTATGTTTCACATAGCTTTACAGTTCTAGAGAAATCAGACGGGCTAACCTTGTAGCATCACTGTGCCCTTGTAACTGTGACGACTGTTGAGGTGCCCAGTGACCCACACCGTTGTACCTGATAAGCCCGATGTCATCGTCGCTGTTGTCGAAGAGCCCGGTGGGGCGCGTTGAGCAAAATTGCTTAAAAATAGCTGTGTCTCCAGTAATCTAAAATTACCCTTAATTTTTTTCGTGTTATTCTGAAAGGGTTCCCTGAGAATCACTGCAGGTCTTACATGTTTGTTTGTTTTTTTTTGTCCAGAAGCTTCCCAATTATGTGAATTTTGCAATTCTTTTTTTAAACATCGAGCAAGCGTACATGCATCAGTTCATGCACAAAAATGAAATGGACGCCAACAGAAACTTTTTAAGATGAACATAAAGATATGCATTATATGCCTATGCACGCAATGGCGCATGTAAGAGGTTTAGTCGAAATGCTGCCTTTTTTGCATGCAGGCGCAACTTTGGCATTTAAAAGAAAAAATAGTAGCTCGGCATAAGACAATAAAAGCTCAGCTATTGCTTGCCAGGACGATGGTCATCAAAAATAAAAAAAAATTTGAATCCTGGAGAGCGTAGTCGGTGCTCACGAATCGTTCGAAGTACCGCTGTATGAATGACCACGAAACAGCCTCGTTTTTTTTACCCTCTCTCCCTCGGAAATGGATCGAGCTAGGAAAGTAAAAGTAGGTCCATTTTTCATCATTAACAAATGCTCACCAAATATTTTTTTTTTTTTTTTCAATAAAATCGAAAAATCCATTCCTCATTATTCAAATTTCACCCATCATGAACCCTTATAACTGCTCAGGCTTTTGAATACATGAGTCATCCTCAAACACATCTGTCCTCTAATAAAAGACTCACACAGGACCTCGTGGCAATGGGAGACCATGAAAGGTAGTTTTGAACACTCTGTCAAAGCAACAAACTATGAAAATTTTCTCTTCTAGTGCATCCTTAACGGTGGGCTCTTGACTCTCTTTTCATTGACTCTGGTGTGCTAGTGTTTAAAAAAGGTTCAAGAAGTGCTTTGTTTATGCTGTCCCTACAACAAACTGCAGATTTATGTTGCAACATATGTATTCAAATGAGTGATAATTCATACTTTTGATATTTTAAACCGAATTCTGTGGACAATTGGTCTGGGGGGGGGGGGGGGGGGGGGGGGGGGGGGGGGGGGGGGGGGGGGGGGGGGGGGGGGGGGGGGGGGGGGGGGGGGGGGGGGGGGGGGGGGG
>JARGYV010083287.1:0-16270 GCA_029532675.1 Ornithodoros moubata
AAAAAAAAAAAAATAATAATAATAATGACTGACATGACTAACAAGCAACGTAAGCAGATTTCTTCTGTATTTAGCAAAACAGAGTAAAAGTTCAAGGAAAAGTCTTGAGATACGTCCGGTGATTATGTCCCTGCTCTGAAGCTTAAAGATTTTGAAGGCTCTCTGTCATTGGCACCCTCCGGCAAAAATCATTTCAATGGCTCGTTAAAAAGTTTTAAGAGCACGTTCGTGCGACTTCGAGGTAAAATAAAATGAATGGCGCTGGAACGAGTGAAGGACAGCATTAACGATCTTTTATGAAGGGAAACTTAGAACAGACGGCTTAACATTTCAGAACGATACAGGGGAGGGTGATTAAAGAGCTTCATTCTCTACATAACATATATCTGTATAATGATCCCATTCCGCAAACAGGTGTCGGCGTCCAAGCTCCTGCAGACGTGGTTCTTATGTCTGAACCTCCCCCGGCTTCGGTGCTCCAAACAATACCAATGTGGTCCCAAAGCGACGGCTGGTACCCAACGAGAACGCCTACAACGCAGGGCCCATTTGTGAGTCGCGGAGGATTTCGAGCCAGAGGTTATGGCGCCCCCTCGCAACAACAACAACCGTCCTGGTAGCAAATTTACAGCATAGTCATGGGTACTACTATTAGTAGGTCAGTATTTTAGGCAGTATAGCTGTAGGATTTAAATCCCTGCATAGTATCGTACAGCATGATGTATGCAAACGCTACCTTGTGTCGTTGAGCAGTCGGACGTTCTGTCTATGTGGACGGAGCTTTAGCATAGCAGAGGGAAAGACACGCGCTTCTGAAGAAGTAAGATGCTAATCAGTTAAGCGGTTAGTAGATTCGTCGTTGACGTGTTGTCTTTCATGACCAGGGTCACGTAGTATTTCTGTTACAGTTTTCACATTGCTATTTTCGTTGCGCCGTCTTCTCCTGTGTTTGTATAAACAAGAAATTATGCTTTCCTTCGCAATGCAACGCAAGGTATGCGTCCAAGGAAGTCAGAATTCCTGTTGTCGAGTGGATTGAACGGGATCTTCTTGCGTGTAATTACTGTGAATAAATGGCGTGCACTTATAAGGATATTATGTTCTGTTATTGCATATCAGCTGTCCAGTAGTTGTACGTTTGTAGGCAAACAGGTGGTGATGCTCTCTCGAAATTCTCGAATAATAATTTTCGAAATAAGAAAAAGAAAAAAAAGGACCATAGACCCGCTGTTAGGTTCTCAGGATCGGTTTTAACGCTTCAGTGTAGGCGGAGCTGATCAAAATGTATCGCATGACATATGACACCCAGGGGTGCAGATGCTGGTGTTCTACAGATGTGTTCTGCAGTACTCGGTGTGAACGAACCAGCTGTATTAGGGAAGAAAACTGAGTTACATTGAGAGAGTAGCATTGTATCACAAGAGACTAGCTCGTAGTAACTCACCGGTTGAAATAGAGCGCACTCTTAAAGGGAAAGGAGTGTAGCTGGTGCAGGTGCGACGACGGAGGAATCTTGTGTTTCGTGTTGAAGAGTTCAAATAAATACAAGACTGCAGTCTTCTCGGCTCTCAGTGTGGCTCGGATGAAGCTTTGTGATGGCGTCGACGGCTCGAATCTGTTCCATGGTGATAAAATTGATTAGTCTTGATGTCTGAGGAATGGACTTACTCTATTTGCGCTTGTCGAAACTCAACAGCGAGCTTTACTGGAAAGCAGTGCGATACGACTGTCTATGAGGTTACGGCACACAGCGATGACTGGAAAACTCCAGGGTGGACTGTACTGATCTCGCTGTGCTGTACACGATCTCACCATGTCAAGATGAGAACAACGCAGGGTAGCCATCGCTGTCCTAGCATGTGTGGACACAAGACATTGGTCACACCCTCGTCAGTGAAATGTTCACGATGGGGTGGTACTCAGTCGTGAGTGACGTTGTTAAGCTGCGGAGTGGTAATTATTTTAGCTTGTCAATATTAAAACTTCCATGTCATTCAACTGTCTAATTGATGACAGAACTGTGGCTCGCGACATCCTTCCTCTCTTACTTTGTGGAATGCAAATGACCATACACAATACGATGAACGAGGTAGATCGCGCACAGATACGCGCACCATTGAAAGTGTACCAATGTAAAGCAAGGGTAAAGCCAAAATGAAACACTGTTCGCGCTGTAAAGCCATACTTTTAGTTTTATTCATTGTTCCATAGCTTTTGTACAGAAGACTTTCCTGTCGATTGTTGCAAGTAACGCCTTCGCAATGACGACGCACATACGCAAAGCACTAAGTAAACACAGTTCTGTTTTCTCTTATGGTACATCATACGTACACCATGGGGAAGCCGACGTAGGTTCGAACGCAGCAGCGTCCAGAAAATAATGGATACTACTGGCACAGACGTGCGAGCATCAACGCGGTGGCATTTCTTATTTATTTTATTTTTTTCCAGAACAAGGGGAGATCGGAATTGTTACAGGTACAGTAAAAACATAGGCGACACCATAGAGTAAGGCATACCACTACATGAGCAACGAACAAAGCTTGACGCCATCCACCTCGTGTTATGCTGGAAGCGCTTCATACATCTAATACCAGAAGTCGCTGAACATCTTAGAGGAGAGTGAGGCCTTCATTTTTCATAGGTGACTTGTTTTTATGTTACTGAGAGAGCCAGTAAATTTCCATGGCTGCGTAGTACGTTGACAGGTACTTCACATCGACAATACAGACTGATGCTTCAAAACTTTCACGCTATGGAGATAGTAAAATAATACTGACGAGAACACATAACACCACCACTACCACATAGTGCCGTCCTCAACTGACCGTAGGACCTGTAATATTGGATAAAACATTAGAGGTGGTGATGTTGTATCCAATATTACAACCTGTAGGACTAAAAAGAAAAGAAAACGTTGAAGGAATACGAGAAGATTGCTTAGGAGGGATTCTGATGCAAGAGCTTCTCCTTGTCCAGAGGAAGCAGCCCAGAAGAATCAGTGTAAGGTGTGTAAGGTATCGGCTTTTCACAACCTGACGCGTTTCCCTTCAACGTGAAAAAACACGCTGTACGTCATATGTCAGATTCGCAATTGTACAACTAAACGGGCAGTGAAACGCCGTAAAATCACAGTGACTGTTTTCCCATACGATTCACAAAATCATGGTCGAAGTGGTATATTTCTATGGTCTCTCTCCGAACCGGCATGTCTGAACACCGGTCGGCTTCTGGGATGACAGCAATGTTTTCGGTAGTTACTCACCATCAAATCACGATGAAAGGGGCTGGCCACTATACTGACCATTCTCAGCCCTGGTCCAAAGTCCAGAGTTGTCGAGGAAGCGCAATGAAAGCGACAGTCTGTTGAGGGTATCTTAAGATGTCAATGAATTGGTACTTGAGAGGTTACTTGGTGTTTTTTTATTATACTGGGACGTGATAGTACAGCAGGACGTTAATTTTGACGTCACGACATATGAAGTTGAGAGTCTTTTTAAGGCGAATTGCAGACCACGTCTTCGGACGTGGGATCCTATCTGCTTCCGTGACATAAGTACAGAAAGTGACATGGAACAGCAGTAAAGGCGAATTGCCACATCCAGAGGACCAGTACTTTTATTTTGTGCTGCACGGGACCTCATTCTTTCTATATTTTATGCCAAGGACAGTGGCAATTACCTGTCGTGTTGCGTCTCGCCGCAGCCGGGAAACTCAATATAAAACACGGCGTTTCACTGCTCCTTTAAGGACGAACTTCTCCCGCGTGGCAGTAACTGAGTCGTATGTGGTATGACAAACAGTTATTTACCAGTTATCATTTAAATTAACCACAACAGATAATATATGTTTTGTCAAGTACATGCCTCTTTTGCTCTTCGGTCGATTGATACAAACAACCAGGGAAAGACATGAAGCTTCCGTTGAAAGAAACAATAACCTTCCATATACCTGTACGTTGAAAGATGCAGTCACAACGAGAAAGTAGAGTGTGTCCAAGAGGCAAGCAGTAGGTGACATGTTAATATCTCAGCACATTGTCATCGGGTCATCGTCAATTCCTGAACAAAATAGAAAAAAACAACAAGCTAGAGCGTGTACAGCAATAGTCAGAATGATATAAATAATATCAATAGAGTAGCTTGCTTGTTCAAAGAAGACGAGCAAGGGCTGCACCATGAGGTAGGGAGGATTGGTTAAAACCTACAGCTACATCATTTGGCAAAATTGTACCCCTAATAACCTCCACAGAAAAATAGATAGACTTCTGTGAACACATTTGTGAGTCTGTGATATGTGTCATCAGGGATACATACCACGTGATCAGTCATTTTGTAGGAAGCCCGTTGATACGACAGAGAAGGAAACAAGGAACTGAGGCTTCTGTGAGTGACCTGTATATGTACATAGGGCAGAGCTGCCAGCAAGCATCGCGCTTCTCTCTGGTTCCAGAAAACGGTGTGTATACGCACTAAACAGGCAAGGAGGGTAATGAACACAACTTGATTCGCCTACTTTGAATCATACCTCATCCACACAATACATTACTCAGCAACGCTGCAGTATCATACCTTGAGGACTGCAATTATAAATAATGATTGCGTGATAAAAACGTGGTTTTCCTTAGTTCTGGAACGAAGCAATTCATAACACTGTCGATAAAAAAATCGGGCAGAGCAGCTGCAGTCGTTAATCCTGGACAGTCCAGTTGATGTTGAGAGTTTTTTTTTTTCTGCAGCTATATACTCCTCTATTTCGCTTTGTAATTCGGGTTGGTACCTTGGAGCACCCTCACACTCAGAGTTACGCTGGCTGTAAATATGCGCAACTACTTCGAACAACTTTGTAAGCTAGTCCTTTTCACCGCTAGCTCTTTGCCCCTCCGTAAAATATCACATAATAATACTGCTGGCAACTCCATTATATCACAATGAGAAACTTCGTGCTGAATTGGACGCCCTCATATTGGGACAGTGAACGGGCAGAAAACTGATTGTTGGAAGTTAATTAAAATGAAAGGAGGAGACAACCTCTGAGACTTAGAACCAACCGAAAAGGAATGAAATGTTTGTCCAGTGCCAGTCCATCGTTGCTCCCCCGTTGAGGGGTCGTTCAAACGTCGTTCGAGATCGGGAAATCTAGTGAGGATGATGCCACAGCGTTTGCCCCCAGGCGTGTTGACTCCAGCGGACCGTCGTACCAGGTTCCCCATTGGTCGCCAGCTGCAACGAAAAGGCGATCACAAGATCAGCATAATAGAGAGACGTTCACGTACGCTCTTAATGCAAATCGCTTCTTTTATTTTTTCCTCACTGTTCTAACAATAATTTTATGTATAATGTTTTCGGTTTGAGCCATAATTCCTGAATTAGCTGACCGGTCACGTACTGAACCATTCATTCGCTCACGCTCTTAACGATCACGTCACCGTGCTGTATGGTGTGCTTGGAACTGTGATCGATGACATTTTTTATAGTACGTTTTTCATGTGGTTATATATATCTGATGCATCGTTTTCGTCTAAGAGCGGACATAGGGGGTGCAGAAAGGTTCCTGCAGATCGCCATGAGCGACGTCACCTGTCTGTTGTAGTTGCCCTCCACTCTAAAAATGGAGCTTCACAGCATAGCTCGGAGATGTCCAATCACCATTCGGAATGCTATCTTTAACGTACCCTATTCGCGGAAACGGTGCATAAGTGTCACAAAAATGGCGTACGCCCACCGCATTCAGCAAATGACGTCCTTGAAAGGTATCATTCGGACACCGATTGGTCATCGTCGTGTTATGCAGTGAAGTTCTGTTTTTAGAGTGTACAAGCACCACCCAGCCGTGAGCGAACTCACTGATTCCGTAGAGGTCTTTCACAAATGATGCACCGTGGCGTGAGAGCATGAGATACCGATGCCCACATTAGTTTTAACGTTCAAGCGTTCAGTTCTTCACATAACAGCCTTGCCAGGAGTATGGAGGTATTATTTACATTTGCTTCTTCGGTATCGAATACTGTTCTAGCTTCTTGTACAAGTCGCATGTCATTAAACATGAGAAGTTACTTCTAGTTTGCGTAGTGCTCATTGGGAGCCTCGCAGCTTCAAGCACGTGCTCAGGAAAATCAGCTTGTACAGTCATAAGAGCTTCTTACAAAACAGACCTTACATAGATGGACAGAACGTAGTTCAAAAGTCAGTTAATCGCGAGGTCAGTTATTCATGCTCCATCAAAATCACAGAAAGGGCACATCAAACGATACGAAAGATGATCGCATAGCTAGCAGCCGGAATCACTTCTCTCCACCACAGTTGACGCGAACAAAAAACCGTGGAAAGAAAGAGCGCTCCTGTTATAAAACGTCTCAAGATCGAATACCAGAACGTGAAGAAGAAAAGAAAAGAAATCCAGGCGCAGCACACATGAACAGCAGAAAATGTGGCGCCTTTTTCTTTTCTTGGTTTCCAGTCGAGGGCCTTTTAATTATCCTGAAGGGGGCGTTAAATTGATTTCGGAATAAGGTGGCATACGGTTATTTATCTTTTCGTTTCCCTCTTCTGAACGGTGGACTTCTATTTGCACGCCTACGCTTTCCCTGTTGACTTGCGATTTTCATATTTATGAAGTTGAAGACGGCTACTTCACCTGGCATCGAAGCAAGATGTCCATGACTTTACGACGTATATGTTAATTTTTTTATTACTATTGTCCGTATAACAAAATGAATTCTCTTTGTTGTAGTTCCTGGAAGCTGTATCGGAAAGTAATCTTTTAAGCCCAGTCTTTGTTTGCGGTTCGATCACTGATGGCATCGGCAAAGCTCTTTGGTGTTTTACTTGGGTTTTCTCGAGTCGATCGATGGCGGAGTATCTTCCGACAAGGGCCAAACCTTCCTACATACCGTCTAGAGCCGGAATCCCGAGATCCTGGCAGGTTAACGTCGTTCATCGCGCAAATGCACGATGCTTTCGAAACTGCAGGAAAAGACAGGCATACACTGTACACCATCCACCGGCGTTCACTTGAGACAGGTACGAGGACGCATTGTCTCGAACTCATCGCTATCTCGAAATCCCGTCCCGGTTTCCCCATGGATTCACAACGCCCTTACCAATTGGTACTGCACTGAACACGGTATAATCTGTAATCGCCGGGTTCCCTTTTAATGCTTCCCTATTGCCGCGATCGCAGGACGGGGAGCTGCATAAACGATATGATAGTCAAAACAAGCGAGATGATTTTTGTCGATAACTTAAAAACTCGAGAGGACGTAAGAGGATGACACATACTGACAGGACCTTGAGTTTGTTTCGCCATTTTACCCAGGTTTCCACGCTGTAAATGACTTCCACCAGTATCATTTATGAGGTCGTCCGACACACCGCGGCAAAGAATCTGGTACCCCATCAAGTAAAGCCTCGTGGTGGCATCCTTAAACCACGTCTTTGTGATTAGAGAAAAGTGTCTAAAACAGTACAACATCTCCATTTTTTTTCTTCTACTATACATTCCCTCCGCATCGTGAAAGACCTCAACGGAGCGTACATTTAGCGCGTGGTTTTTGGCCCGTTTATATCACGTTCAGTGCGGTCGACGAAGACGTTCTTTTCTCCGCTCCTGCATGGTAAACTGCATATTTCCTTGCGTTGGTCCTTGTTTGTTTCGTTACGGATTGGTCTGCATCTGAGGAAAGCGTCCCACGGAATAGTTGTCTGCATCCGAATACATCATGAAAGTTTCACGATTTCGGGTAAGGCAGTTTCTTGCTGCGGTGTTTACATTAGAGAGTTTGAGTGACCCTGCCGGGAAAAAATATTCCTACCGATAACGGCTGCGATAAATGGAAACGACTCGTGAGTCGAGAGAGTAATTCCCTTTTCGGCTTGTTCAATTTTCATTTCTCCGATAGGCCTCAACAGTTACGTAGGTGACACGTTGCGAAGGCTAGCAACGCTTGCTCCTTTAAATCATATAGGATATTCTTCTGTGTAATTTTACAAGACGTACATTTTGCGTGCGACGATTCAGGCATGAATGCCTGACGCATCTTCGCACAAAACGAGTAGTTTATTTACAAGCCACCACCACCACCAATTCGCCACCAAGAAGCCCGTACAACTCGTCACGCTGTTGACGTACTAGGAATGTTGGTCGAACAAGTTCAGTAGGAGTCACCAAATGGAGTTATTACTTCGTAATGTAAAAACACATGCGCAGTTATATGTGGAAAGTTTGCGATATCGTTATGATATGGTCCACTAAACCAAACTGCTGGAGGGTGGGCGTACGCCGTTTTTGTGTCTCAGAACGATGTCACCGCCGTGTTTTGCGGTGAACCTCTGTTCTGAGTGTACTACTGACAGCACAACCGTGTCCCAACATTTTAGATAAATAACAGTAAAGAAATCTCAAAACATCCCTGTACAGTATATGGTATGAAGAACTAGAGGCACGGTTTTCCCCCGAGAAAGTGCAGAGCACTTTCACACAAGCACGAGCACACAAGTGAGGAATCAGAATGGGAAGTATTCAGGAAGATCGAAACCCTGGATTTCGTTATCGTTCCCAGCTTTTACGACTTCTTAAAGTACATTTCTTTGTTCCTAAAGTACATTTCTTTGTTGCTTTCTTACATACCATGGCATCTGCTCTAGGAGAGTTTTTGGTTACCCGTGGTACTATATGACAAGCGTTTGAATTGACACCGCAAGAAGGTCAGGCGCGGAAGTATGAAAGCGTGACAGTCTCTTCTGGAGCCGCGGTTCCTTGGTGTTTCCAAGTGCCGAAGCTTCTCTTCAGACAACCGCACGAATATGAAGAAAAGAAATTTTGAAGATCACAATACAAGCAATGTGCCGTCACTCCAACCCCTGATTTCATGAACTTGCATATCATCCTCACCACCTCATTAGCCCAGGTGCATGCTGGCATTGTACTGCCTCAGAATTATGACTGCTGAAGATTTCAGGACAAGAAACACGCGCATACCTTTAGCGTCTGCCGTCTGATTCGTGCATTAGGACAAATTGCGGGGACAGGGCGTATGGAGGCGTCAGCAGTGTCTGTCCTAAAGTTTGGTATTTGTATCATTTTTTGCAGGGACAAGCGCAGGAAAGTGAGCAAATGGAAATAAAACACCCAGCTAAGAAAATTCCAGGTGCAGCGCTGATGACCGTGCTTGTCCTTTGGGGAACCGTGTTAGCATCGTCTGCTGGCTGCTTCTGGATTCTCCTTTACTTAAGGCAAGGCTCTGCGGAAATAGCAACAGCCTCCGAAACAACGACAGTGGCATATATGCCTCCTCCCAATGAAGACTCCCTAATTTTGGGTCCCATGGCGTTCCAAGCCCGTGCACAACCCCCGGGCTCCGTACTTTTACCGACTCCTTTTCGCTTGCCCCTCAGTGCCAGTACTGCGTCTATTCACAATAAGGACTCAACACCAGGGCAAGGTAAACCAAGTGCTAAAGCAAACGGGCGGACCCGGGTCTATGCCTGGTCTTCCACTGTCTCCCAAGAACAATCTGAATGCACGACAAGAAGCTGTCAGCAATTCCGTTGGATGTCCTCCACCTGGCGTAACGCGAAGATTAACCCTTGTGAAAATTTTTACGAATACGTATGTGGACAATTGAAAGAAGCGAACGCAGAGTCTCGCAGAGAACCACTAGAAGCAACACCAAAGAATGTCTTCTCTGTTAACAACATTCTTCAGGCAAACGTTACACGTGGCATCGTGCAAATGATAATTAGCGCAGGGACAGCGACCAAAGAACAAACTGCTATTCAGAAAGCGTCAACGCTTCTCACGTCCTGCTTGAAACGACGAAAGGAATCTCAAATAAACGCGTTTGTTATTACGGAGTTCCTACAAAACAACGGTTTTAATCCACTGAGCCGTTTGAGCTTTGATCCTCTAGATGCCTTGATGAAGTTGCTGTTGAGACACGGTTTAGGCGTTGTCTTCAAGCTTCACCTCACTTTAGACCAACATCGTCATCAGTATTTTTTCGTACTGGAAATACGAAGACCTGCCGCGTTCTCTGAAGGACATTTATCACGGGAAGAGCACGAAGCCCTCGTGGCGAATATAATCTCTGTGCTTGGAAGTAACACTACGGCCACGACGAGAGAGGTTGCAGAACAGGTTCGGGAGGTCGAAAATTCTGTGCTAAAAATATGGACCGAGATCATCTTTGATAGTAATCAGATGATGATGATTCCTCTGTGTCAAGTGGGACATTGGCAACACAACGCACGGATGGGGGACAGGTGGGTTAACGCATTGCGGACGCATGGTGGTGGTATGCTGACCGGAAGAGAAAACGTTGTTTTTCACAGACGAACCATAGCATTTTTACACGCCCTCTTCGAGGGGCTTGAAACCAGCCAACTGCAAAGCTACTTGGCATGGGAGCTTGCGCACACTCTCGTTAAAGCTGCTGGTATCATAGAAGACGGATCCAGTCAGGACACCAACTACTGCCTTCAAACGACACTGCATTTTTTCAGATGCCCTGTACATTTGAGACTCTTTAAAACGTATGAGATGAACCCCGCTATATCAAGAATGAAGACCATAGTGGAGGCCGTCATTGGTTCTATCATCAGATCCATCGAAGAACACGGCGTTCTCGACCACGCAACGAAGCTGGCTGCCGTGAAACGACTCCGTAGGGTCGGGTTTTCAATGGAATATTTGCACAGTGCCACCACAATACGCGAAGATTTGTATGCAGCCTATCCTGACCTGTCCGGTTCATATATGCAAAACCTTCTGATGACATCACAGGCTCGCCTATCGATTAACATGAACAGCGTGAAAACAGACTCTTTTCAGGCGCAGTGGCCGAACTTCCCAAGCCACGTCATCAATTTAGGTTACAATGCTGTTCGGAATGAAATTATTGTCCCCGTTGGAGCGCTTCTCATACCAGGCTTATCAGACAACACGCCTCCAGAACTAACCTTTTCAACAACTGGAAGGCAGCTGGCGCATTTGATAATGCGTGCGTTGGACCCTCTCAAAACTATAAGTGGTCCTTACCGATGGAGCAACCAAGGGGTTGAAGTATACAATTCGACGATCAATTGCTATAAATCTTCCCTGCAGTTCCTTCAAGTCTGGCAGGATCGTTCGGAAGCAGTGATAGAGTATGCTGCGGACACTGTTGCAGAGTCGCCTTTGCACCACGCGTACAAGTCATCTTCTAATTTCGCTGAGAATGCAGTATCTTATACGCTAACCAAGGATCAGGTTTTCTACATAAACTACTGCATCCAGTTTTGCGGCACATCTTCAAATAACCTACATCTGCTATCTAAGCACAGGTGTAATCTGCCACTGATGCACTCTGCGAACTTTGGAAATGCATTTGAGTGTGTTGCAGGGCTGCCTATGAGCCCTACTACAAGATGCGAGTTTTGGAAGTAAAATTATTAAACAAGATATTGTGTTGTTAACCTGCTGTTTCATTTACCGCGACGTAATAAAATCCGTCCACCCCGCGCCCACCCGTTGCATAATGCGCCACACTGTCATATACTTGAGTGTCCTGGAAAGATTGTGCATTGATCCGTCAGAGATTAAATTAAGTGATAGTTTCATCCATCGGCCGGGGAATCCGGCTAGCATGTTATGGCCTCGTTGTTTTCAGCCTCTTCGCCAGTAGCCTCGTTTGTATCCGAGTATGGCTATATCGTTGGCACAATCCAATAGCGTGCGTGATTAAGGGCTCCTCGCAAATCGAATTGCCCCCTATCGTATTTCCGTGGCTGAATGATACCTGCGTTAGACGTCGAGCGCACACGCTCTGTCGAAACGTCTCTGTTCGAATGTCCGATTAAAACGTGTAATGAGGTATCTTGCACGTACTTGAGCTGCCTGTACTTGTTATTACTTCCTTTCGTTGCAGATTATTATAATTTTTTAAGCTGTGCAAGGAGTTTTTCAGACTCTTAAAACAGAACTTCACCGCACAACACGGCGATGTGCTATGCGGTGATGCTCTGTTTTAAGAGTGTACGGAAAATACCATTGCTGACAGCAACCAAAGAAACGATAGGAAGGAAAAATGGGAGCTCCCAGAGGTTGAGTCCAACGTACTATTGGTAATATTATATATACCACTGGGATTAATAATAGGTAGTGCTGGCGAGGTTAGCAGCCCACTCATTCGAATCAAAGCCTTCTTAAACGATGTCTACACCTTTCTCCATGCTGACAGTTTATGACACCGAAAGCAGGAACCACCGATCACATATTTTCCTCATTTTGTCTTAAAACCTGTAACGCTGTGAACAATGACATGACGTCTGTGCGGCATGCACGCTGGTCCTTCATACCAACGCGCTGGCTATTTTAAGGACGGCTGGTGTCGTAATTGAATTTCGAGAACAGAAACCAGGACGTCGATATCTTTCCGTCCTGTTACTAGCCGTACTGATGCCACCCCCGCAAACGTGTTGACGTACGCGTTTGGCCACGGCAGCTAGCAACAGAACCAATTACACCTCTTGCATTCCATTCCTAACCCCATCCATGTGTTGCAACGCTGTATGGAATTCCCGATAGCAGCTCGCCGTGAAACCATCTAGCACTGAAAATAACGCCGGAGAAAGTAACACGTCGCACGCTTCTCTTCACCGGTGTGGCTGTGCTGTATATATTGATTCCTGCTTCGAAAGCCTTGGTAATAAATATCCCGTACACGCCAAGAGAAACAGAAACGAGAACGTCTTTTACGCACCGAAGCCTCGTTCATAACCAGGAAATAGGAGTGTAGCAGGACGTCAAACCACGGGGCAGCAGATTGCGTACTTCTACCCTCCATTCCTGCTATGATCGTGTGTGGGCGCAGGTGTCGCCGGTCAGCAGCAGAAAGTTTGAAGGTTGCATAAAGGGGAGGTTGGTCGAGAAAGTCGCACACACAATGGCCGCGCAGACGGCAGCACTTGTTGAGGGGGCGTCTGTAAAGGAAGCTGCTGTCGGAAGTTCCGTTGCATCGGAGAAACTTGGGTTCCTTTTTCCTCCGTTCTTAGCACACCTAACGGCAACTTCCTATCAAAAGACGAGGTGCGTCTTTAGGCACCGCACTTTCCTTGTCTTCATGGCCTAATTGTGCCTCGAAAGCCGTTTCTTTAATAACATGCGTACATTATTGTTGTGAGGCGTGTACTGTCATCAAGTTTGAGGCAGCTCGAGTTCCTGGATCGCCTGGCGGGGTCTCGGTGTGCTTGTATTGCTCTACGACAGCATGAACAATTGTATGCAACATATAGCATGCGGCTGTTGATATATTGACATAATAGCTGGACACTAATTCGAATATCTGTAGGAACAGAAAGCAAAACTCCGAATGGCAAGTCCGATGCCAAATAATCCTGTCTTTTTGGCACATGTCGTTTCCCAATGCGCGTAGAGGCATTTCGGATATTTGGTCTACGACAAAGGGGGCAAAAATGTACAATTCGATGTACACAACAACACTTAGGTTTCACGACGGCTATTACGATTGGAATAACTGTACAGTCGCTATAGATTCCAAATCTGTGTAAATTCGGTTTAAAAGCAGTTTCACCACGAAGTATCTGGTGTAATTCATCGATAAACTGTTAGATCTGCGGGTAGTTCTTCAGGAATCAATCAAAATTTATCGCGCGATTTTTGGCGTTCTTCAACACGATCACCTGTGTAGTTCGTTAATGCAGCAAAGACGGTCGGGTCCCTAACTGACCACACAGAGGCATTTTCTGCGTCCTTAGAAAGAAGCTGTCAAAATCGTTTTTCAAACAAGTGTTGCTAATCTGTGAGGATTCTTCGACTCGCGGATTACTCCTGTACCATTTTTGCCCACATCAGTTGCCACCATTAAAACTCGGAAACCTGGAGCTTCGTGCGTCCCAATATGTCAAGAACAGTGGGCCCGAAAAGGTGAAAAGCAGACCGCGTTGGTGCTTTTATCGCCTGGTTGTTGGCACGCCGCTCAAGCGTGAATTTGATAGCCCGCTTTGTCGCCACGCTTGCGACAGCTTGCCAGTGATCGAAAAATACATCGATAGCCTACAATAAAGGATGTTATCAGAGTCGACTAAGCTACAATCCTTAAGGGAGACCGTCCTCGTATTACACATAAAAAACAAGCAGCTATGTTGTGTGTTATCGTTTGCTTAGGTGATTCGTTATAACGGGAAAACGTACCTCTTTTTATAGCCAACATTGCTGGATAAAGTTACATAAAGGCTTACTACACCCTCTGTTTACACGAAGTAGAAATAGAAAGTAAAGTTATCGGGTTTCTAGAACCCTCACGCTGGTTCTGGTGGCGGTACTGTCGTTGGCTGGTTTGGCCTAGTGCGGGCAAAGACACGACCGGCGCACGGGGGGACACGTGCTCGCGGACGTGCCCTTCTGCGCCAGTCGTGACGTAGTCGTAAACAGATAATCGGTAAAACACTTTGAAAACGTGATTAGGCCATCGTCGGTTTACCTGAAACTGCTGTAATTACACTATCACTATGGAAGGCGAGTGTTTTATGTCAAACAACGAACTGCCAAACCGCATGTCCTGAGCGTACTCATTCCACGCCGCCAGACAAAAGCCCTTTTGCGGAGTCCAGCGCTGCACGGTGGCGGATCGAAGAGACTATACATAGAAACGGCATTAGCCCACAAAAGCCACAAACTCCTTTTGATTCTTTCCTTTGCCGTTCCTAAGCAGTACTTAAAAGAGGCGGTCATTTACTGATGGGATGTTGTATGTCCAAGAACCTAGAAAATAGAGTGCTGAGCGCCGTTGTCTGTATAATGCAGGAATTCTCTTTTGTGTATAGTTTTTATGACGAGCAGGGAAACGTAAGTTAAGCTACTTTAGCCACTGCACAATATATATATTTTTTACGTCACTAGTCGTGAGGCCTCGGTGCACAGCTGAGGCCTTAAAAAGAGAATATACTTATCCTGAGTTATTTTTCTGCACTTGTCTCAGTTATCACCATTCGGCTATTTTGGACTGCTTATGTGCAAACTTGTTGCCATCTGTTTGCGTGTGCGTAAAAAAAAAAAAAAAAGGAGAAAAGAAAGGGTAGAGAAGAGTAGACGCAGCTAATTGAGCAGTTTAAAGAAATTGATTTTAACGTGATTTTATATCACTAGCGGCTTCCTGTAATGTGGCAGAAGTGCCTCGCATGCCTCGGGCAGACAGCGTTTCCGACACATATACTTTCAAAACAGGCTGTTTTGACGTATTTATAGGTAATGCTCAGTATATATCAAATAGCACCCATCGCCGCAATCGGCTTACTCCTCCGCGTGGGCGTAACGCTTCGTCCTTATTCATCCGTTGCGACTTTGAGACTTCCATAAGGGTTAACGACACACAGGGAAAGCCATACATGTGGATAAAAGCTTTACGGAGTATGGAAATATCTTTGTTTACATCGTCCAGCACCTGTCTCTAGCGAAAACGTCGTGCGTAATCTAATTTTAGACTAGCTTTCAACAAAGGTAAATGGCGAGCATAGAAAGGACGCCGACGCCAACGCGAAGTATTATAATGGGTCACACGTGATTTTCGAGTCACATATGTGAGGACGTGGAGAGGAGCATTCCATTCACGAAGATCATTGATTAACCATTGAGCGCCGAAAAAAAATAAAGTAGATAAATGGCCTATCCTAAATAGGCTCGTAAGGCAGGAGTACAGGACCGGATCGACGAAAGGAAACTAAGAGAGGCATTTTCGCTTCGAGAAGAAAACCACGAAAACGAGCAGCGGCTCAAAAAAACTGGTTCTTCTTTTATTCGCACTGCCATCCCGCCTCTCTCTTTTTTATTATTATTTTTTTCTGAACATTTGCTCAGCTTCTTTCGCTTCTTTCTTTTTTGTACATATTTTCAGTGTCGTTTATTTTGCGGCCGGGTTGACTCAAAACATGGCAAGAGAAAGGAAACCCTAAAAAGGACTTTAAAGGGTCGGCTTTGGAAGTACAGTCAACCCTCGTTTTATGAACCCTCGATTTACGCACAGCCACTACGTTGTAGAAAGGCGATTCACAATTTACTGGGAAGGATGATTAGGGTTCTGTCCAAGGGTTGTTTGTCAGTTTAGACTTTGTGTCCGAGATGGAAACATCTTATAGTTCCACAACAAAGCGGTCGGACAAAAGTCGTTTCTGTTATGTTACAACGGGAAACAAAGTAAGAAGGGACTACGGATTGCCTAGTTAACGCTTTCAAGAGTGAGGTTTCTGGTGTTTCTTTTAAACAGAATAAACCCAGT
>JARGYV010083299.1:0-23303 GCA_029532675.1 Ornithodoros moubata
GTTTGATTGTTATGTTAATTCCTTCTTTGTGTGTGTTCCGCTACTGTAGCCTCTTGGCGATGTAGCGTATTAGCATAAATAAATAAATAAAAAAAGAAAAAGTAGTACACCTGCTCACCAAGATTACAGGTGCAGTCACTACCTCTCCCCTTCTTCACATGTGATATAGGTGCCAATTTTCATTCTAGTGTAAGGCCAGGCCTAAGCCTTTTTATTTAACCGTAAAGTTTTTGGAGCATCTGTCCAACTTCAGTTTTGGATCTAACATAGAACATATATTAAACCATAACAAGCATAAAAGAACTGGGGGACAATAGGGTAGTGCTATGGTAGCACTGTGAATGGTTATGAGCAATCTGCCAACATGGACAGAGAGAAAGGACCTTGACCAATTGAACTGAAGAGTTGAGCAGTGATGAGAAGCTGCATGGGAGTCTAGTCAAACTTGTTCTGCTGGCATGCAATTTTGCATAAAGAAAGGTTAGGTCTGCAGACCTGGAGTCACGTTCTTTAAGGTGCCCATTTTGTTTACCTCGGGTTATTTCCTGTGGAGACTCCAAAGTCAACTAATGTGCCACCTAAATATGGGATGCTGCATCTGCACAGAGGTCAGAGAGATGTTTTTAATTAATATTCCACAGATAACAATCACAAAAACTACCCAGTTCAGTTTGATGCCTCATATCACAACACCAGAGGATGGATTACAGCATAGTAATGTAAGCAAAGTGTTATGCTTGTACGCAATGACAGAGAAGAACTAACATTCGGCACATGTAACTGATCCGACTGATCGAACACAATAGTCTCAACCAATCACCTCACTGGCTCAGTGCCATCTTCACTCGGCAACACCACCACGTGTGACAAGGAGTACAGCATTGGAATGAAGGCGTCTCGGTTGAGTCTCTTGGCTGCTCAGACTTGCAGAGGCTTCTCATCTTCTCAATCCTGGTCCCATCTCCTGCTCGCTATGGATGGTGTGAAAGCTATTCTTATCCTGTTTTGCCTATCTCCAGTCTTTGAACATTGCATGGACCTGGGGTCTGAGATATCCTGGAATTCAGTATAGTTGTCTGGTGCACTCCTTTGATGCTAGTCAGGAGAAACTTGCAGTAAATATATTTTATGATCCTTTACCCCATTCTGACTTATGCTTTACTGAGCAGGTGAGAAGAGCATCTTGTTAGAACATAATCACAAACGCAAAAAACACACGGGACAGATGATGCCCTATGGCTCATGATTTACGGGCTATGAGCCCCCACTCCAGCTTCGTATCACCTAGGTCTTTGGTGGTTCCAACAGTTTTTGGATCCACCGCAGACGTAGGTTATACAGCATGGGGGGGGGGAGTTATTGCTTGGAAAGCGTGAGGCAGACGCAGCGAAAAGGTTATAAAATAGTGTCCCAGCCAACCATACAGTTTGTGCCAGGGTAGGGAAGATTCAAGACCGGTGCATCAACAGAGGACTGAAGATACGCAAGCTCCGGGTCAGGAACAGCAACCATGTGCAGGAGGTCGACAACTCAGCGCCAGGTACGCCAGCACTAAACAACATTCAGAACAAGAAACATCTGCAAGCTGCAGCCAAGAGACCCAACTAAGTGGTTTTTGTTCCAAAGCTGTCCTCCACATCAAGAGTGCTGAGTGCTCGCTCCGCCCTAGTTCTTCTGTGTCACTGCACACAAACATGATACAAGGAAATTTGGACAGGTATTCTGCATTCCACCAATCACACAAGAACACCCATATCATGGTTCGTGAGTTTATACTAATACCTTTTGGTGTCATTGCTTACAGATGCAGTGTCAGTGTCTTTGTGAGCCTGGAATAAGAGTAGTAGGCGTGTAATGCTCATATCGCGAAAGATTACATGAATACGTACGAGTGGTTCAGGTGTATTGCATATATCATTAATGACTTCGCTCAAGCTGTCTTCTGATGAGAACGTCGTCCTGAAAGGATACAAGTGCAAATATACAGTGAAATCATCGCGAGTATAGTTGCTGGAGGGAAAAGCAATGCATGTCATAACAGTGGCACCACATAGCCCTCAACTAAACTAAGTCTATAACTAGTTTCTAGTATTCGTTTTCAACGTATCTATCGTTGAAAATATGCAATCTCCCTCGGACTATATACAAGCTAGAGAACACGTCGATACTTCTTTCTTGTAACGTTGAAAAACTGTCCCTTGTCTGCGCAATACTTCGTTTCAACCTCGTCTAGGAGCATGTCAATGTCGTCCTCCATAGAGCATATTTATGACAGGTTATACGCTGATCACTATGACAAAATGAAAGAGGACAAATCGTAACGTCTGGTTATATGCACAGCATAATTCATTGCCATGGCAACAGTATTAGGTCACGTGATGTGATGCCTCGTAGAATTCTTTAAGCCTACTTTTGTGTGAACATTGAAAAGGATCGAAAAGGTAAGGCTCTGTCTACACGCTTCCATCTAAGTTTCTAGATTGTCACAGTTTCGTCAGAAATCAATTATTTGAAGACACTGTTACGTCTTCAGTATACCTACCACTACCTCCTCCAGCTCACCCAAACAATGAAAAGGCAAAAGAAACTACCGTAGACGCAGTTTTGATACTTGTAACATGGCCGGCGATTTTCAACGAACGATGTCACAACCAGTCGTTTCTAAAATAAATTTGTTATTTGGTTGTAAAATGTCACTGGACTCGAAAGTCATTATTTGTCTTGAAAGATATAGCCTTGTTTCCTCTGACTGCGTACATAAACCCTTCCCTGTACAAATGTGGTGAATGCGTATGCGAAAATATCTCAGATAAGCTCTGATTAGTCCCCGAGCAGCAGACGAAATAACCACATTCAAATTTTCGGTAAAACGGTGTTACAGTGAACTGTTTCACTTTAATATTTAGTGTAGTGAGTGCCGTTAAGTTGGTCAAGAACAATTTTGTGGCTGTAAGCATTGTGACTTATTAGTGTTGGGCTGCAGCTAAAACTTTCGTTTGAGTGGTGTTTACGTCGAGGATGCACGATGCTGATCCTAAACGCGGTGGATTACATGGTTGATAGAGCATAAAATGTAAGAGACAATTATAGTAACGCAAATTTCACGATAACACTGCATGGTCTGTTCTGTAATAACCGACGTGGTCCTCTTAATATGAAGTCGAGCAGCACGGGAAACAGTTTGCGTTTAGTCGTTATAGCTGAGGCCAGTTGCACATCATGTTGGGTTATGGAACGCTTTCAATCATGCCGTGTTTACCAAAAATTAGAGTAGGTACATTTTTGTCTGCAGTGGTAAAGGCTCCAGTTTCATTGCAATGAATTTAGCAATGAGGAAAGACAGAGATGCACTAGCGCAGTCTCGGCAGAGCTTCCACTTACGCGAAATTGCAGTGCCTGTGAATGCGTGGAAGCTGGAGACCACTATTTTGAAGACCAGTTGAGGTCAGGTTATGAAACAGACAGTGTTCTCGCTTTAGCGTAACTGAGCAAACGTAAATAACGTTACTGCTGCCACTGAAAAAAAAACAAAAAACAAAAAAACATATATATACTCGTAGCAAAGCACACCTGAACAAAAACCCACAAAAATGAACATGACACTACAGAAGGTTCAAACCGACCAAAAGCATTATACATACCTAAGCCTGATAGGAAAATGAAGAGGCAAAGGGTGGAAAGGTTACCAAGTTCGGGAGAACGACAAGACTGCCTTTAGGACCGGTGAGCTAAATTTGATGGCTCACTGTCAATGATGACTAGTAGAGAGACTGAGGTGTATCGTGTCTGGTTTTCTGCATACTTTGTACAGTTTCTACGTGCCTACATGTTTTGCCCAAACAGATTTTTCTTCTCTTTTGGAATTTGCCCACCATGTTGCCCTCGTTTCTGCCATTTCATCTAATTACCTTAATTTGAGTAATACCATTGAATGTTCATGATGCATTTATCATTCATTACTTTGTTATGAAAAGCAAGCACCCTGCATGGCTGCATATTTTTTCCCATCGCAGTTCTGTCTTTAGTGTGGTTACTAATTAAATGAATATTGAGCAATGCCCTGGAGAAAGAATTGAAAGTATTGCATTTTCTTTGTTCTAGGAAGATTTGCTTCTCTCAAAGACCATCTAAGCCATGGATGTCTTCATCTGTGGTGTCTGCCGTAAAGGCTTTCATGACATCGCAAAGTTTGTGGAACATAAAAACTCTCTAGAGGTATTTGGATGTGGCCAGTGCAATGCCATGTTTCATACGTCCAAGGAAGTCGCAGCTCATACCATAAATGAGCATGGTGTTGTGACTGAAATGCAAGAGTTTGAACAACCTATGCTACAGAAAGCACCAGAAAAGGACTCTCAAGGTGTGTTGGAATACATGTCTCCTTTCTGTTCAATATGAGGGAATAAGGGAGAGCTGGAATTAAGCTGAGGCTTCAGGAAATTGTAGGCGTTTCCACATATGTCGATGCATTTATCATATGTTGAATGTCTTTTTGCAATCTCCTCTCAAAGTTTTCTTGTAGTTTGATTTGAAGTTATTCTAAAAGGCCTCATACCTGCAGATTGAATCCTCATTCTTGCAATCTCCACATTTATTGTTTTTGTCTCTGTCATGACAAAAAAGGTTTTTTAATGCGAAGGGATGGCAGAACACAGAACATGTTAAAGTTGGGGGGGTGGACAAGAGAGTGTATGGTGCTTGTTGACGACATTAAGTGGGCTAAAGGAAACCTTCACATACAATCTTCTGAGTCTAGTAGCCTACAAGACAAAGTTAGAAGTGCTGTGTGTGGATTTGACATTTTCTTATTTTCTTTCACTGGATTTAACATTCCTACTAAAATGGTATTTTGTACCCTCTATATATCACGATGGTTCGGCTGCATACATTCTGAACTTTTGCTACTAAATTCTCTCCCAATGACAACTGCTGATAGCACTGTAAGGAGTTTTTTTGTGCAACTGATGTTTCATACCCATCAGAACTTGCCTCCCATGTGAGGTAGATTTCAGTGTTGAATACTGCATTAGAAAGTATTATACAAATGAGGCAGACTGCTGGCAGAGATTTATTGCACCGTTTGGCTCATAAGTGGCTGCTTGTACGTTAGCAAACAAGGTGCTCGTGGTACCTCGTGGTTGACAGCCGCGGACAGAAGGTATGAAATAACATTTGCAAAGCATAATGTGAAACTTTCTCTCCCATTGCCAAACACAGAGTTTTCCAGCTTCATCTTTTATCAACAGAAGCATACATACATAATGGGCTTTGAGATGTATTTATTTTTGTGTTTTTTATTTAATGGGAAGATCCCTCCTCCCACCCCTGCATATTATTTTCGTTACTTATTTAGTGGAAGTTTTCGATGTGATCCAGTTTCTGTGCACCCGCAGAATTGTGCCTTGGAATTTGAATAATTTTTGTCACGCTAATAGTGCAATGGTAACCATTCCAACAGAACTGATGGCTGCACAGAATGAAGCTGTGCAAGACATGACTGTGATCCCAACATCTGGAAGTATTTCCAGTATTGTTCAAGAGGATCAGCCAATGGCCATGCAAGAAAGTCAAGTACTTCATTCTGCAATAGCAGCTGATGCGAGTAGTACCTGTGTGGCAGAAGGAGCAAAAGTGACGCTTTCCACAGAAGCGCTTGCTTCACAGGAGGCATATGTCTCTGTGCAAGAAGCCCTTGGTGTTGATTCTGAAGGCCAAACTATTGTGCTTACTGAAGGCTTTTCATTCCAAACTTTAGGTACGTCGTATTTCTTTCTTGCTTTATGGTCATTGTCTGAGCATATTGGTGAGGGCATTGGGTATGAGGATAACTTGACATACAAATAATGTTATGTACATGTCCAATGGTAATGTGCACTTTACATGCCATACCAGAAAAAGGTTAGCTGTAAAGTATAAACTGCAGTCAATGAAGTGCACTAAAGTAAGTAATAGTTTGCACCACACAAACAAATATTACCTGACGCTTGTAAAATCGGCTTTAGAATTTGTGGTAAAAGGGCCCTGAGCTGCCAGAGATGAGGGCTAGAGGACTAGGGATGGTCTCACTATGTAGCAGACGGCCTCGATCCTCTGTCGAGGTGATGTTGGTACGGCTCCTCAGCTTGTGGTCCCACAACCTTGTGACTGCCAAGCCACAAACTCACAGACAAGCGTTTCTGAAGCTGTATATGTTGGATAAGGTTGATAGTTTTAAATGAAAAATTAGGTAACCAGAACCAATATGCACAGCAATGTGGCATTGGTTGGCAGAAAGGCAAAATCTGTAGGCTTTACGGTGGGTTGTTAGCAGTACAGTAGGTAGGTACAGTAGTAGGTAGCAGTACAGTAGGTAGGTTGGTGAAACTATCCTGTGCACAGATGTCAAACTACTAGCTGTTTCAGGCAAGGAGTACACAACTACCCCCTTAGAATCTACACACCATGCCTCCTTTTCTTCCTTGCACTCTCCTATTCTTAGCTGTCCTAGTGCTTAACCTCAACTCTTATGGTTTGTTAAAGAAGAATGTGGCCAGGAACAAGAGCAGTATAAAGCCCTTCCACAAGCATTGTACTTAATCAATGACAATCAAAGAAAAATATGTCACCACTGGGGCTCAAACTTGCAGTCAGAGTGATGTAGTACATTGCAGCCCAAATTTACTTGCTATGTGCCTTGTTTCACATGTTTCTTTAGCAGTGCTTACATAAATATTGGCTATTTTTATTTGCATATGATTTTCTTGTCATCAGTGTACTGGTTTTTAGCGTCATGGTGGTTATTTACCATACATATATGCAACATTGTCAGTAACTTTCAATTTCTTTCCACAGAGAACAAAGTGGTTGATGTATTTGCATGTAGTCTTTGCCAATGCTTTGCTTTAAACGAGGACGAAATGATCAACCACGTGAATGCTTGCCATGACAGAAGTGTTACAAAGGGCTCTGAAAGAGCTGCATCCTTTTACTATAGTCTCCAGCAATTGGCACCCGCAGGTATTGGTGTTTCCACTGTCAGCATACCATTTAAGCAACCTGAAAATAATCTGTTTTTCTTCGGGCTCTAGCACTGCTAACAGAATCAGGTGGTCCTAATGATGAAAAGGCTACACTACGTATTCTTCCTGTTGAAGCCCTCCAGGAACCAATGGAAGCAGTCAATAGTACACAGCCTACTACTGTTCATCTTGTAGTTGAGACTGCAGCACCCAAACGGAAGCGTGGAAGACCACGCAAAGCGGACCAGATGTCCAGGTATGCGCTCTTTTTGCAGTTTGGAAAACTTCATATTGTGTGGAGTAGATGATCCCATAATAGAGTGACCAGTAGGTCACAGAATAATTACTGGTTAAATATTAAGTTACTGGTGTTCATCTTTGGTGTACATCTCCCATAGTAAATGAGAAGATATAAATTATAAGAATTTAAATTTATGGAATTGAACTCTCGACTCTTTAAAGTAAACCAGAAGTTTTTAATAAGTAAGTTAATTTTTGCACACAGAAGACATTTTCTTTTTTTCTTTCCTTCTTCTTTTTTTTTTTAAGTGCTAAGTTGTTTTATTAAATTTGGACAGACTCCAGCCTCCAGCTGCAGTAGAGAAACCAGAGGAGGAAACTGTGGTTCCTGTTAGAGCCGAGGATGGCATGTTTCACTGTACGCGCTGTAAAAAGGCTTTTCATAAAGAGAGGCATATTCTCGTACACAAGTGCATGGCTAGAGGAGACTATATCGACATCAACGAGAAGGTACGTTGATGTTCCCTTTTCTGTTTCATGGCAGTATTTGTCACAGTTCAGTTGAATGTACCTGCTTCAAGGCTGGGCAAACTAGTATATTTACTATATTACAGTAATGGAGATCTATGTAGCTCTTCATGTTGGTGTTGGCAAAGATGTTTTTTCTTTTAACTTGGCTCAGGCAAGACAAGTTTGTCAAATTCAAAGCCCCACTTAGCTTTGTTATTTTGTTTATATGGCTGAATTGTGTCAGGAAGCAGGATTCACATTGTTTTCTTCACTTAGGAAAGAATAGTGATGTATACATTTGTTTATTTTTATCACACCATAAATTTTTAAATGAACAAATGTCACTTGTGAAGCATATAAAGGAGGAGAGAGAAGGACAAACCTGTTATGTACCCTGGTAGGCGACATTCGAAGGGTGGCCACCTTTCGAACGTCGCCTACCTGCACATTGCTGATGAGCCCCAAGTAGGGCGAAACAGCTGTCCAGTGCTGGTATGGTGGCGTTCAACTTATATACTTGTTCTATATGTGCAGCCAAAGAGCTTCGGCTACATTCTCTTTTTTTTTTTTTCTGTTATGTACCCTGTTTTCTTCTCTTTCTTCCAACCAAACTGCAGTAGTAGTACCTATTGAACTGTTATTTTCTTCAACTCTAAAATTCCTTTGATGAATGTTCAGAAGGACATTGAACCTGATGAAGGTGCTGGTGGGGAGATGGATGCTACAGGAGAAGGCCATAATGAAGAAGAAGATGTAGAGGAAGTTGATGCAGATGTTACTGAGGACTTTAAGGTAAGTTTCGCAATTGAGACCGAATTGTTGCCAAGTAAAGACTTACTTCTTGATGTCTTCATTGCTAAGCAGTGCATAGAGTAACAGATTGTCATTTTTCTCCTTTGTCCCTTGGTAGGCCGTGAGACAGCTTATCTACCCCATTCTATTTGTAAATAAGTGTTATATTATAGTTTATATCAGAATTATATTTAGGTTTAAGTCATTGTTTACTCAAGCTTACATTGTTTTGATTGTTGGAACTAAGTAGTGTGTCGAGTGCACAGCAGCAGCATTACTGTAAACATTTATAAATATGTGTAAATGAAATATGTTTGTGCAAGAATTCTGTTACTGAGCTTGCAGTGCTACAGGAAGACTTTCATTTAGCTGACAGTATGAATTGTGAGCATTTTTGCAACTGTACCTGCAATTTGTTACTGTTGTTGATCCTTTACAAATTCACTGCAGTGCATATAGTTCTGTAGATACTGATATATTGCATGCTTGTGATAGGTGCATACACATTTTGAGGAAAATCTCATACACTAAGGCCTCTAGTTTCAATAAGACATAAACAAAGAAGGGGGAAAAAATAAAATAAAAACAAGGAAGCGAATAAAGGGACGGGAATTAAAACGAGTAGCTTCAGCTTACAGATTTTTTCTGGACCCTTACTATACCGTCTTTTTTTATCGTCTTCAAAGGTACAGGTCGTGTTAATTGCGGTTGGTTACTTTTCATTTGCGAACGCTGTAATTACTCCTGTAAAATTTCTTTTTCTTGTGTGAATCCGATCAAGTGTGCTTTCTTGCTTCATAATCCATTGCTTCCAGATTATTCCAGTTTCATATAGATCAGCAGCATGTCCGAATGTGCTGAGGCGTCTCTCATTCATGCCCTAGACTGAGAGGTGGTGGGCTGGAATCCCACTGCCGCCTGTGCTGTCTGTGGCTTTCCCTGGGTTTCTCTCAGACTTTTCAGACATATGTCAGCACAGTCCCCCTTGAACAAGTCGAGTCAAATCGAACCCACCTGACAAAAAAAATTTTTTTCTTTTATATAGGTTTCTATAAGCATATGCTCACATTTCTTGATATGGCATCAAGCTATAACTCTGTACAATAAATTAGAAAATATGATTTCCAGGCTTACCGAGCAAATAGCCACGAACCTTGGTCGCGTGTAAAGTGTCGCCGTGGCTCGGGTCGTGGCCGTGGTCGTGGAAGAGGTTTCCGTGGAAGCCGTGGAGGATTCCGAGGAAGTGAGGGAGTAGCTGCGTTGAAAGATGGGGAAGCTCCTGTTGGGGATGAAGCAGACAAAGAGAATTTACAAGCGTACAGTGGAACAGAAAGGAGTGATGATGGGCAAGGTATAGTATCATACTAGCTTGGTGCTAACTGTGGTAGCCTGCAAGTTGCTTCGAGGTTTGTTTGTTTGTTGCACTTTGTAACATGTAGACCACATGCTTTGGTCTTGTCAGGAAGAGGGATGAAGCCATATTCGGGACATTTATTGAGAGCAGATTTTCACATTGCTGTCCTCTTATTTTGTTTGAAGTATATTTGACATTTGAACACTAGCATCATTATAAATCATTTGGGACATTCTTGTCTATGACCTCAGGAATAAGTATGCAATTTTTGCCCATAACCAGCAACGGCAGAAGCAGAGGTACCTGTCACTCCAGTGGTGCAGCAGAAGTTACACTGGCGTGATGACCCTCGGCACGTGCCAGTGTTTTCGACAGATGAAGATCGCATGGCTTTTGAAGAACATTTAAACAGAGTTGATCTCAGCTGTGTTGACCACCTGTACACACAGCATGAAGTTGCACAAGAAATCACATCTGTGCCTGGGTCACGCCTTGCTGGAAAAGAAATTGGCGACTTGCATGTGTTCTCCTGCAATGTATGCAAAAAGGTCTGTTTGACAGTGGTCCACAGCATTCTTTTTTAAGTTAGATCAGGAACCCAGTTAATTCCTTGCTGCACAAATGGAACTTACGCAAAAAGAGTTGACAGTAGTTGTTTTCTGTGCAGGTGTTCAAGACCCAATCCCACATGCGACTCCACTGCCTGATCCATACAGACTTGAAGCCCTTTGCATGCCATCTCTGCAACTTCACAACAAATGCAAAAGGCAACCTTTACACCCACATGCGGAAGCATACGGGAAACTACTTCCGTTGTTCACGCTGTGACTTTCACAGTTGCAACCGCAGCCATATGGCTGAACATGAGGTGCTCCAGGTTTACTTGCTCTGCACTAAGAAATCAATGTTTCTATTCTATTTTGAATGTTGCAAGTCCAGAAGTCTTGAATTATGTAAAAATGCAAGTGTAGTTCTGTGGTAAAGATACAGTATACTTCAGTGGCCAAACTCACATTAGGCCAAAGGCTTGTCGATAGGCTTGACCCCTCTTGTTGGCTTTACAATAGCTGGAAGAGTTTACCATTGTCTGTTACTTGAACATTTTGGAATAGAAATAGAGCTGCAGAAAAGAGCAAATGTGGAATCCAACTTGACCCAAGTCCACTGGTGTGATAGTTAGGCCACAAACTGTTTCATGTTTTACTGAATGCCTGAGGTGCTAATTATGTTCCTCTTTTTAGGCAACACATTCAAGTGTAAGGCAGCGCTGTGGTCTCTGTGGTAATGACTACAATACAATAAAATCACTTGTCAACCATGTACGCAAGTATCACACTGGACCTGCTGGGAAACGATACTTAGCAGGATTTCAGGCTAAGCAGCTTCAGAACATGGCTGTGCTGCATGTCTGTCACATATGCAATCGAAAGTTTAAGAAAAAGGTAGGTTTTTGTTACTGATCTGGGGAAAACTATTTTTGAGGCTCATTAGTATCAATAATATCAGAACTGGAGAAAGAGTGGTATTCCAATAGTGCAAACATAAAGAACTGGTGCTGTTGATGATGACAACACATATCGGAAAAGTACCTAATGATTGGAGTATAAATCTTGTCAAGAAATTGCAAGGAATATTTCTGTCTCTCTTTTCTTGTCTTTCCATTAAATAATTCTACGGTACGTAATTATTCAAGTTCAAGCTACAGAAATTCAGCCACAAGGTTATACTTGTAACAGGTTGCTGTCAGCTATCTGATGCTGCACCTCCTTCACTGAACATTCACGCATTCAATGAGATGGTGGTTTGGTGATAGCAATATTGTATTACCTTGGTACCTGTATTTGCTATGGTAATATCGGCTGAAACGAATTTGTGAAGGGTAGGGGTCGCACACAGTAGCCTATATTTCTCATATTGTTGTGGTAACAGGTGGATCGAGACAGGCATCTGTTTGTGCACAATAGGGGAGGAACAGAGAGCTGTTCTACATATCCACAGTGTGGACTCTGTGGTTATCAGGCTTCTCGAAGAGCTTACTTGGAAAACCACTACCGTAAGCACCGGCTGGTTTATGTTTGCTCGCTTTGCTCCTGCCTTCATCTCAGTGCTTCCAACCTACGGCAACACCTGCAGGTATGCTATTATTTCATGTATCAGACTGAATAAAATTATTGTCTCATTATTCGCAATTGTCTCACAACGTAAAGCAACCAATTATTAATATTATTCGTCTCATTATCAGTTTTATATGCTTATCCCCAAGGAACATTTAGAAAGGAAGTCTGTACTCCTGCCAGCCTCCGAGTCGACAGCTGAAGAAGGCACAGATGGCATTGAGTGCTTTGTAGCAGAAAATGGGGCAGTGGCATATTTAAGGGATGAGTCTTCTGACCAGGCTGAAAATGCAGTCGAACTTATTCCTGCAGGAAATGCCGAAGGTAACATCTTCTATGTTTGTTTTATCTTTTATGTGTACACAGAGTCTAAATTTTATGTGTTATACGGGAAGGTAACTTATTCCACTCCCCATCCATGCATGGAGAAAAGCATCATAAACATGTTAGTATGAGGTGAAACGAAAAAGGACATTTGTGTGACCTGTTTATGTGACCATAGTCTGTTGTGTGTCAACATTTGGACCTGCCCAGAGTATGCCCCTGAAGTTCAGTGATGAATGAACGTTGGGACAAACAGGCTGCCATGCATGTCCTGATGAACTTAGCTACCTTATTTGTGTACTGTATTTTATTGCAGGGTTCTGTTGTTTTAAATGGGGGTCCCAGGCCACTAAAGTGTGTGCCTGAACTGAACGTAATAAACTTCCTATATTGGCTGATTACCTTACCATTACTGTGGGTAAAGAACCGTGAAGTAGTAGTTTCGTTTGTTACACCATTGACAAATAGCAAAATGAGCAGTGGTCCAGGAATGGGTCAGAACTTGGTAAAATGTCGCATTTGACGGGATCATGGTTTTTGAAAGAAACAAACTGGGTTTGTAATGCAATAGTCCCCAGTCCATCATATTGTTCTCACATTTCTAATAACTGGAGAAACCTTCATATCATGACACAAGATTGTGGCTTTAGGCAGTATGTTTTATAACCTAAGAAACCTGCAGCTATAACAGAAGCACTATACATACTTATGAGGGTTGATCAAAAAGTTCCAGGTCTAGCCCTATAAAAATGCAACCAGGTAATTTATTCAAATTTCTGTCCTATCCCCTTCAAAGTATTCTCCTTGGGCACCTACACATCGCTCCCAGCGCCACTGCCATTGTCGGAACACTTCCTGGGAGTCTTGTTCTTCCAGCTGCTGAAGCACCATCAGCGATTTCACTCAGATCATCTGGATGTCATCAAATCGGCGACCATTCAACCGTGACTTCAGCTTAGGGAACAGGAAGAAGTCGCAGGGGGCCAAGTCCGGCGAATGCGGGGGTGGGGAGCAACGATCATGCCGTTACATGCAAGGAACTCTTGTGTTTTCAATGACAAGTGTGAGGGGGTATTGTTGTGGTGGAGCACCCAATTTCGTTCATGCCACAGTTCTGGACGTTTTCGCCTAACATCCTCCATCAGACGACTCAAAATTTTGCTGTACAGATTGGAATTTACAGTGTGACCAGCAGGCACGAATTCTTGGTGCACAATACCGTGAATGTCAGAGAAAACGACCAGCATGCTTTCTCTTGCACTTCTGACCTTCCTCGCCTTTTTTGGTCTCAGAGATAGTGGGCTTCTCCACTGTGATGACAGGGTCTCAGGGTCGTACTCGTAGACCCAACTCTCGTCACCAGTAGTGATCCTTGACATGAAGTTTGGATCATCCTGTGCCTCCTGGAAAAGGTCTTGGAAGACTTCGACACGGTGCTGCTTTTGTTCCGTGGAAAGAAGTCTGGGCACAAACTCGCGCGAGGCATGTTCAGATTGCACGTGAGGATCCCCTGAGCAGTTCCAAATGACACATCGGCGATGTCCGCTACTTTTCTTGTCATGACCCGGCGATCCTCATGCACTTGACCCTTGATTTTCTCTACAATTTTCGCCGTGCTGCTTGTGTATGATCTTCCTGACTGTTCATCGTCGTCCGGTGAAGTCCTGCCACCTCTAAAACGTGCATGCCACTCAAACCATGTTGTCCAGCTCAGTGATTCATTGCCATAGGCCTGCTGAATCATCTCAAACATCTCCGTTGCAGATTTCTCAAGTTTGACACAAAACTTGACATTTGTTCTCAGGTCATGTTGATGTCCGTGATGAAATCGCAAAAGGTGTCCTGCCTGTGACCAGAACTCTGCTAATAACTCTGATCCCAGAGTAGATTGCGGCACACTGACTGGTCAGGGTCACATCTCCCAGGTGGGGACACCGCAACCTTGTGCTGCCCTCTGTCAGTTAGGAATAAAATCAGTCCGCAACATTTTTATCAACCCTTGTATATATGTAAATACTTTGTTTCTTTAGGTCATATGTGTTTCAGTGTTAACATTATTTATTGTGTGTATTCTGTATCAACCAATGCTACCTCCAACAAAGTACAACAATTCATGGAGGGTGCACAAGTGTACTACATGGAACGTTCTGTACCATATGCTGTTATCAACTCTCAGTGCAATTTTCTCTATTGTCTTCAAAGTAGATGCAGATACTTCACACATCGAAACAGCTGAAGCTGACCTAGCAAGCAAAATGTCCGAGTCAAATGATGTGACCATGGATGATGTAGACACTCAGATTCTTCAAACACCAGTGTGTGATGCAACATCTTCCGTGGAGCCAAGTAGTTCTGCTTCAAATCAAGGTAACACAAATACAAAATTGTTATAATATAAATTCTACTCTGGTGTAATGCTAAAGCACAATATATATCTCCCTTTTAATTTGTTTTCTGCAGTGTCCGCACTTCCCTGTGATGCTACGTTGGAGTCACTGTTTGATGATTCCATTCAAAACAGTTGGTACCTGCCAGAGCCTGATGGTTCACTTGCAATGAGCAGTTATGTGAATATACCTCAAGAGTTGACTGAAAATCAGGGAGTAGACGAAGAGCCAGACAGTGCTGTAGGAGCACCATGTGAACTGGATTCTGCTGCTACAGATACTGAGAAGGTATTCATTCTTGTGAGATGTGTGAGGTACACACCATTGCCATGAGCGTGAGAGATGTGTGATTGTGTTTTGATGCAAAAATCAGTTCCATCTCAGAAAAATGATTCAGAAGGCCAAAACATACCCCAGGGCTAAAATGTCTCATTGTAGTTTAGTTATATTTTGTGCTACCATATTGTATGGCACATACTGGAAGCTACCATGTACCTACATTATTGGAATCCTACATTAAGCCAACATTAGCAACATACTTTGCAGTGCAGTGCTTTTCTTTGTTTCACTTTCTCTGTGTAAGCAACATGGTGCCAACTAGTTCATATAGTACTTGTCAGTGTACAGGACTCCCAGTATGCCTTCTGCTTCTTGCAAAAATGGCTCTGCGGTTCTATACAGCATGCATCTATTCAATGAATAATTTTTTTATATAACTTACTCAGACCGAGATTCCAGATGCATAGCCACACTCTAGTAAAAGCTTATCCATTTGGTGAGAGTGCCTAAAGAAACACCTGCATGGACTTCTAGCATATGTATGTGCTTTTGTGTTGCCAAGTGGGACCTCATGTCATTGTTGGGATTTGTTAATGTGAAAATTTGTTTTATCACTGAACTTTGTGGGAGCAGTGATGGTCACATGAATGAGAGTTCACTGTGTAGTAGTATTATTCTAGAGATTGCCTTCGCATTCTGCTTTGTACCAGTGCCGTTGTAGAGTAAGCTGAAGCGTTTGCTTGTTCATATCATTGTCTAAGCGGTGGTGCACTTGGATCCCATTGCTGGCTGTACTGTCGGGGGTTTCTCCTCAGCCTTTCCAGACATTTGCCAGTAATTATTGTTTGCTTATTTTTGTTACCTTTCTACATTAGTTTTCTCGAATTCATTAATTTTCCTTTTTCTCACTAGTTGTCTGGTGGTGAAGCAGGTCCCTCAGGAACATCCAGTACAAATGTCACTTTGGTGGCAAATGGCTCTCCTCAGCCAAGTTTTTCATCACTCTCCCAACTCAATTACAAACCTCTGACAGCGGAGGTGTTCATGAAAATACGCGAGACATTTGGTCAGGAAGAATGTCCCGACTGTGGCCGTCTGTTTCATAGCCGCCTTGATTTAGAGCCTCATATGTTGACACATACAGATGAAAAGCCTTATAAGTGTAATCAGTGCCCCTATGCTTCAGGCTCCAAGGTAAGACCCCTGATAAGAGCTCATGTTGTCATTGCTGGAACTAATGAATTGGACATCTTCCAGGACAACTTGAAACGTCATAGGGAAACTACCCATGAGGGACGGAGATATCCGTGTGACCAGTGCGATTTTGTTGCTCAGTCACGTAGTGCCTATTGCCAGCACCGACAGAAGCACTCTGCCCCACAAGGGAAGTGTCCCTTTTGTGAACTTCGCTTTCCAGCATGGCGTATGCTTCGTGCCCACTTACTCTCGCATCATCCAGACATTGACAGGCAAGAAATGCACAAGGTGAGTAACAAGCCCCCATGATGAAAAACATTTAGTGACGTTCTGATTTCAACACTGAACAGGTGACAGGCTCCACACATCGTGTGATAGCGCGACTGGGAAGAAGAACTTACAAGTGCCCTTACTGTGGTCGTGTATTCCACCGTTCAAGTACAGACTTGCAGAAGCACATATGGATCCATGAAGGCATCAAACCTTTCAAATGCACAGAATGCAAATACGAGTGCCGCAGTAGGAATAACCTCAACGTCCACATGCTGACACACTCCTCAGAAAAACCTCACCTCTGTGATCAGTGTGGAAAAGGATATAAATCCAAGGCAGCTCTCAGACTTCATGTTCGAACCCATGGTAGGGGCCTGCTTTTCTCATGCAACCGATGTGAATACACTGCAACCCAGAAGTGTCATCTCAAGCGCCATTTAGAGACACACGATATCATACGGAAATATGTGTGTGAACACTGCTCCTACTCATCGAACACACTCAACTATATGAAGGTAAGAAATGGGTTCATCAGTTGCTTTGTTTAGAAGTTGAGGAGAACATACTTTCTAAGTGCCTACTGCGTACAATATTACTACAAATTTCTTAATATGCAGGCACAAAGTTTGGGTTACTGGCATAAAAAAAAGTAATATGTTATCTATGAAATGTCTTAGATAAGATGGTACTGTATTCTAGCGTTCTATGCACATGGAGATTGTTTCTGGTTCATGTCCATCCACTTTTCCATAAGCTACTTAGGAGAATGGTATTTTGCTGTTCTTATACAGAATTGTGTAGACACTGGTGACCTGGTGGGCAAACTCCATAGCTAAGAAAGATCTGAGCATGAGCACACAGATAGGGACGTTGTAGAGACAGCTGAAAGCTCTCTCAGTATTATCAGTGGGGCCCCCTAACACACTAATAGCACTAGCTGACAAGCCATGAGATAACCAAACAGACATGACACTTTGTGATCAACATGGTGGGTTTTATATGTACTTCAGGATAAATTTAGCAAAATCTGCAGTGTAGCATATTATATGTTGATGATGCTTAACGTACTAAAATAAATCAGTTAGTACATATGTTTCAGAACTGTGCAGCGGTCAACACTCCAGTGGAGTGGGTAGTACCTCCTTTTGTTTCAGTCTTCTGATGCCCGTATAAATATGCAATGTTGCAGGTACATTATAGTAGAAAGCACCGTGGTGAAGCCTTCAACCAAAACACAGTCGTAGCTGACCCCAGCTCTATTGAGCAGCAGAAAGATCGTGTTTACAAGTGCCTCAGCTGCTCTTACATCTTTGGGAACATGAATGATATGAAAAGGCATTTGAGGGTAAGTTGCTCGTTGTATAAAGATTTTGTTGACCTGTCATGGTGGTAAACTGTCTTGTAGCATTATGTCTGAGTATTGCTCTTAAGAGGTATTTTGTGCCAATTTTATTCCTACATGTTAGCTGAAGCATGGAGTATGTCTAGAGAACCTTGACTTCAGCGTGGAAGAAGTGATGGGGGATACTGTGGTGACTGAAGCATCTGAAGCTACAGTAACAGGAAACATGACTGTTGAAGATGGCGGAAGCGTAGAACTGGTGCAGCTCGAAGGAGAAGGTGGTAACACTGCAACAGTTCTTCCAGGGTCTTTCCGGGTATGTCTGTGTGTTTTCCTCACTTGCTGTGCAGGTGTGCATGTTCAAACTCTTCTTAAATTTCAAACTTTTCCTAAAAACTCAGCAGCAGGAGTGATTCTTGCCATATTTCTAATGCACCTTTCTTTCTTTGTTAAATGCAGACACTGCAGCTAGGTGAAGGTGATGATGGTACAGCATCAGCAGTGAGCATCATTCAACAGATCATGGAACAGGGAGCATTGGATAGCATGCAGCAAGTAACTCTGCAGACTGCTGATGGTGAAAGTCTGGTGGCATTAAACCCAGAAACCATTGTGGTCCAGCAGCAAGATGGGCAAGAGGTGGTTCTTAGCAGTGGAGCGGAGGCCTCTTATGTTATACAATATGTGCAGCAAGAAGATATGGAAGATGTGCCAGCTGAGCACCTGGTGCAGGAAATAGCTGCAGTAGATGTTGCAGTTGCAGAGTAGCAACCAAAATTTTATCCTTCCCACTGATGATATGCAGCACCTTGTGATAACTTGCTATTGGACGCTGTCATGGCAAATGTGCGCAGAACAGAATCAGTCTTGACCTTGCTCACTGTAGATAACTGTGACATTAGTCCCTGTTCTATAAATGAAATGTTAACTGCCTTCCGATGGTTTCCTATTGCATCATTATTGGTATAGTATGTATTGAGGTTCACTGTAATGCACATAGAAGAGTACAGAAGCTGCCGAGATGTTCCTCAAAGTGGCTCAGTCTTTTCACATGTAACACTTGATTTAACCAGAGTGAACTTTCTATTATTTCACCTTCCTCAGCAAATGTACATATTTGTATGTTATGGTTGAAGGGGCACAACCAGAGTAACACAACAGAAAGAAACTGCCCTAGCAAAAAAAAAAAAAAAAGTTCTTCCCAGGGATGGGTGTAGGTGACAAATAGAGATGGATTTAATTGAGGCAAACTTTATTTTGTGGTATGGAGTACTGAGTGTGTTATTTGCATTTTATTTTTTATTTTTGAATTGTCAGATAACTTTGAAAGCTTGTGAGGCAGCTTCAAAATGCCCACAGATGCTTATGGAAGCTTTGCTTCATTACCTTTGCCTGTTGTAGAAGCAGTTGAGTTTTTGCTACTCTCAATCTTCAGGCATGGCATGCCAGTTATGTATCAGACTGACACATACTTAGCAAACAGTCTTCAACTAAGTGTTACCAGGCATTTATGCTGTTATAGGTGTAACCTAGACCTGCAAAGTTGCTTAAATAAAAAGCATCCTGCTCGAACATATTTGGTAAATCTTCACAAGTAAACTGTGTACCCTGTCTACAGTGGATAGTAAGCAGGCTCCCAAGAAGTTATGCAAGAGCCAGTCACAAATATTATCATAGAAAATGTGCAGTTGTCATTTTGCTGACCTCTGTACAGTTTGTGCAATGCCTCATGAAATCGTCATCTACAATACGTACCACTCTGATTGATCAACATTATCTTTCCGTTGTGATGTTTAGTGGTTAGCTTTGCCACACGTGCCACATCTCTAAGTCCCTGGCAGGTTTTGAAAGTGCCAATGAACATTATTTATGAGCCACCTTTTGGCCTCTAGTTCCAGGAAAATTGCATACAAGCCTTGGGTACTGCCCTTATGCAATCATTTGAATAAAAAACAATATCACGTTCACTATGAGGGCATTTGTCTCAAGACTGTGACAATGCAGTGCACAGAACATTGGACAAGCACAGTGACTGACCTAATTTACACCTTCGAAATGCTATACAGCATCGTTTGAGTGTCAAAAGGAGAGAGAACCAAAATAGCAAGGCATCTACAAAATTATTGCAGTGTTTCACATTTTTATTCTCCTTCAGAAGTATTAGGCAAAGAGCTAGAGTCTACTGTCTGACTGGAGAGCACAGGAATACTCGGTGCACTATTCATACTTCTTGGGCTTAAAAATTATCTTTCGACTCTTGATTGTCATCCATTTTGACCGTTTTAAGTACCAGGTCGTAACAAGCAGCAGTGAAATTATCATCATGCCCTGGAATGGAATAGCAGTCATTACTTACACTGAAACATGACACTCATATTTCATTACATACTGCAAAACATGTTCTACACTGAAAAGGGTACGGACTTCCATTGTTCAGCAACACTATATCTGAAACACTTTCACCACAAGCCACTACTGCTTGGACAGAGCAGTTATGCAGTCATTTACACCTCATTAGATCAACATATGCTGTAATCAAGTGCAGACGATGATCTCTAGCATTCTTAATGCAATCATCATTCATCATTAACTGCTTCATACACAGCAGTTCACTCAACACGAAAAACTGTACAATAGAGTTGGTACAGGAGTTCACACACACTCAAATGTCGGTAATCTCTTAAGAATATAAATGAAAACCCTGTGAGGTGAATCTCAGAAATCCAGATATTAACAGAAAGACGAAGATTCTCACCTTGATAAACATGCGTTTGCGGACATCATGCTCGGGCTCCGTGCAGAACTTGAGAAAAGAAGTTACGTCCTTTGCCATCTGACTAGCAGTGGCCGGTGTGCCATCAGAGTATTCCATGGCCTCGTTGTAAAGAGCTTGGGCCATGCCGATAGCTCCTCCTGGGAAGTAGGGGTTGTAGTACTGACCTTCTTGGACCGTTACTCCTGCGGGTGGATCGCAGTATCCCGTCAACAGCGCAAAAATGTAGTCCTGCAAAGAAACTTGTTGTTTATGCGCATGCCACGTGCCAAGAGACAGCAATTTTTACCTCTCCGCCATGTTTAGCATTCGTGATGAAGCTGAGGTCAGGTGGAAGAGAACCATTATTTGCTGTTCTTGCTGCCTCATCATTGGGGTATGGATTTGGAAAGTAGTCAGACAGCTTTCCTGGCCTCTCAAACATTTCACCCACTTCATTAGGTCCATCTCTTACTTGCACCTGCAAAAGAAAGCAATCTTGCTTACATTGTGCTCGTGTAACATCCTTCTGTCCCTTCTAAATTCCCTCAACTTAGTGTGGAACGTAAAAGGGATACAAGCGACAAAGACATTGGGCTACTCTGTTTGGTTCCTTCTCTCTCTTTTGCAATCCCTAAAATGTTCAAGACTAACCAACATGCTCTGTACCTCCAGGGCTTCTAAAACCTCAATGACTCACAAGCGCTTGCATTATAGCTCTCAACTTGTACCAATTAGTTCAAATCATAATGGAATCCATGAAAACATGAAATTACCCCCTCTGCACTTTACATATATTCTAAACTCCCTTCACAAGGCTAAATAGAAAACATTTAAAAAATTTCTGTTTCTTAGATATGATTCATATGATGTGCATCTAACATGAATAGTCCACTAATCTACAAAAAGTCTACTACGTTCCCTTACTGGTCGCCAGTTGTGCACTTATAGGGGTGTGGTCACAGAAACGCAATACTGGATGAGACAATACTTAAGCAGGAGACGTTTTTTTTTTTTTTACTGACACATATGAAGACTAAAAAAAGACATTCCAGCATTGAGACCCATTTCGGTAAAAAAGACGCATTTAGAGGAAAATTTTGTTAATGTAAGCAGCGATAGTTCACTGTGCCACCGTTCAGTTCAGTTTTTGAGTCTGATTTGAAGCTTCGATTTCAATTAGGTGGTCAACCCTCCACATTACCCTAGCTCACCAGTTCTGCAGCTGGGCTGAATCAGCAAAGAAATACTTGCTTGGAGTTACTTAATACGTTTATCCAGTTGCAAAGTGTAAGAAGACTAAATGTTGCACCCTATTATATTATTTACTAACCGATTCTGCTTCAGCCCTGGCTTCATCTTCTGTATGAGATACTCCAACCAGGTTACGGTACGCTATGTACTTAAGGCTGTGGCAGGCTGAACATACTTGCTTGTAAACTTCGTAGCCTCTTCGAATACTGTGGATAAAAAAAGTGCAAGGCACCAAATTGATAGTTTCTTTTTGCTCCTCCTATTTAAAAAGTTGCTTACTGCCATGGATAGGAAACGGGAACCATTAATAAACCTGTATATACCTCGCATGGTCATAAGAACTGATCCAAGATTCTTTGTATGGCCAGGGCAACTTTGCAGCGTGCAGCTCAAGTTCTCCAGCCTTCACAGATTCGTTCAAAGCATATATAAGGCTGGCTAAGCCGGCACCGACGGCGCTAGCTGAGGTGAGAAGCTTCAGAAAACAAAAGCATAGACCATTTATCCCACACGCATCATCATGCTAAAACTTATCACATGGAGTAACCAAACACTTACGAATTTCCTTCTGTTGGGTAATGCATTAAAACTGGAAGCATGAGCCTGTAGAGTGAAAAAGAACGAATAAAAAAAGTTATAGCAACATTGAAGAAAAGCACTGCAACGCCACGATAGGACGGTTAGGACGTCGCCTCACGTTAAACGGATTCCATTGCAAGAGTCTGCAGAATAAATATTTTTGGCACCACCCAGCACACGAACTAGTTGTACAGGTGTTAACTCTACATGTTTTTTCTTTCTTTTCTTTTTAGTACACAGAAGATAGCTATACACAGGATGGAAATCGTGATTTGAAGCCCCGTTGGTAAACTTTAACTTTATATCCCCATATAGTGTTAAACACCTAGGCCACGATTATCTTAGCAGAGGTTGTGCAGTGTTACGTCCACTAGAAATAACCAAACGCAATATGCGACATATTTTGTGACTTCCAGTTCGAGATCGATCCTCGAAGGACCTGCAGTTGAAGATGGTGGCTCCTTCCGTACAAACACAGACATGTAAATTCAGGTCAGCAACAGCTACAAGCACTCAAGAACATTAGATACAGTTCCCACCTTATTTAATAGCAACCCATTCTGTAGTCGCAGCAAACCACATTTACCAAACCTTCCAGCTACACCAGCCATTCTGATGGAGGGACAACTAGGGACAACCCGGCTGGGGACAGCAGAGGACGTTCACGTGGTGAGCGAGACTTCAAGCGTTTCCACGAGATGACACAAAAAACTCATCAGTTCTGGTTTCGTTTTTTATAGAAAGACATTCGTTAGTGTTGCATTACAAATGATAGAAATTGACTAATTCCCTTTCTTTTTACAAAATGTCTCAAAGTTAAAAGGGAAACGAAGGCAAATACTAGCAACTGTGTGAGCAGTAATCCCACTGAGGTGGTGTATGCAGGTGGTAATGATCCCTGTGAAAAC
>JARGYV010083302.1:0-12172 GCA_029532675.1 Ornithodoros moubata
AGGCTTCTTTATGGAATACCTTGGAGTATTTGTCCTGGTACTTTATCTTCTCCTGGAGTGTGATCGTTTCCAAACCAGCAGGCTAGAGCTGCAAAGAATATGGGACAGAATCGATGGTCGACATTACAACATAACCAAGTCGCTGGGAGACTGCCCTGATGAATATCGACGATGCTGCATCGGTCCTATCACCGTACCAAGTATATTACCTTCAGACCATGGCCTTAATTTTCTTATGCAGTAGCGCATGTCTTCTGTCTGTCTCTTCCGTGTTGGTCACGGGAGTTGAAAAGGGTCTAGGACATTTCGGCACAGAAAATTTTTGTACACGGACCATTCGGTCCACGGACATTTCGATACAGGTAGCCACTATATTGCTGGAAGGCGGACTCCAGTTTCTTCGTCATGAAAAACGTGACAGTTCTCCATAATTTGCTTCGAGGAGCAGGTTTGGAGCAGCTACATGGAAAATCGTGTGCAACCATAACCTCTTAAAATCGCCCAAATTGTCTCCTTGAGGCACTCCAGAACCTTGTGGCCCGTTTCATTTCCAATAACTACACTTACCCCTCTAATATCTCATCCATTAACCTCTCTCTTCGACTTCCTGCTCTTCACGTGCGTAGGAAATTTATTCGTCTCGGCATTTTTTATAAGTTCTATTACAGCACGTCTCTGCGGCCTTCTTTCTTCTCCCCTGCCTCCTACATTTCCCTTCTCCTAGATCATCCACTGAAACTCGAACGATTCGCCTGCCGCTCCACTCAGTTCTCTGTCATTTTTTCCTGACACTATTACTGAATGGAACGATCTTCCACAGCAGCCGGTCGCCCTCTCAGACAACTCCGCATTTAAACGCGAACTTGCAGCCTTCCTTAAAATTGTGCGATTTTTTTTTTTTTTTGCATCTACTGCTGTGTTTATATTTTTATTGTATATCCTGTACACGTGTGCTTCCCTCCCTCATGAAAACGACCCTTGACGGGCAATTGAGGTACCAGTCAATAAATAAATAAATAAATAGCTTATCGCATGACCAGTCAAAAGATTTTTCATAACTTACATGCCACTCCCCTCCCCACAACAAAATTAATTTTAAAAAAATTATATGTGCAACTGCTTTCTCGCATGATGTTGTTCCGCCACTGTTATGGTGTAGCCATTAGTTGTAAATTTGTGTCAGCTATAATTCTGTATACCGTACATGTGACATATACAACGGGTAAAACTGCCGAATAGACTGTCGGAGTCTTTGATGCTGTTTCATGTTTCTTCTCCCTCAACTTATGGGTCATACAAAATTTTTTGTGTAACCTTTTCTCATGTACCTTGTACCTTGATCTTATGCACATATGCTAGGAAGGAAAAGGCTAAATGGAGGGGGAAAAAAGAGCGCCAGTAAGCTTTTTATCCGGCAGCGGCATTTTCTGCAGCGGACCTTAGTCCCACGATGGGCCATTTTTGTACGACTTCAAGAGATAATTGAGCAAAAGCACTTTTAAATTCACGAAATGTTCGTGTACCGAAACGTCCGTATCCCAATTCTAATTTAAAGGACACAATCCAGGCATGGTGAAATCAGTGTACGCCTTGCTTTCATATCCTTTTAGGCTTTGTGCTTTCACCCACAGGTTATTTACACCCACCAGCATTTTACTCCACTACCTTCAGCAGAGGCTACCAGGTCGCGAACATTTCTTCGTTTTCTAGGACGTACAGTCTCTTCAGTCGCGCATATAACTTTACCATATTGCCAGTTTCGCATTGTTGTAAATAATCCCTGGTGGCCCTATCGAGGACGAAGCATACATGTTCCATAAGAAATGCCGTACATTACGCATGCAAACCACTACGATAACCATCTTTTTCTGGCACAAAACAAAGCTTGTGCGTATGTAAGAATCTTCGAATGCAAATCGTTTACGTTGCGTGTTTAACAGCCATTACTCGCAGTTTTCATGCAACAGTAGCGCACGTTCGCCTGTGTGCGGTCATCCTCGTCATAATAAATAAGAACAACGAATAAGAAAACAACAACCCAGGAACGAACCACGGGTACGACAGGGCACTAAGCCTCCCCCTAATCAGTATGTGCTCAGCTCAATGACAAAATCGCTTCCCTTTCCTATGTCATTCCTCTGCCTCAGCAAATGTTGACCAGTTGCAGCCAATTTGCGTTCGGGTTGACTTCTCAGGCGTAATACGTCGAAGGACAACGCTTAGCCCACACTTGACTGAAGCGCTGTCGTAGCTTCAGAGAAGATTCAGCTTCAGACGAGGTATGATCATTCTGAAACACGTGACTGTGTGGATCAGGGTACTGTACAGCTGGTTCCTGCTATTTTTGCGTACGTTTTCAATGTCTTCACATTCTGTTCATGTTTTCACGATATGGGTATCTGCTGTCAGAAAGTCCGTGCCGTCGTCGTAGAGAGCCTAGGAGTCTTGCTGACATTGCTGTTGTTAGTTATTCTCTGACGGCGTTAAAATGTTTTAACTCCCTTTCAAGTCTCGGCCTGAGAGAAGTTATCTTTTCTTGATTTTTCTTGGTTATTTATTTACATTTGCTTTATTGTCTTCTATTTCCAGGACATAGAGCCATTCCTATGTGTCATAGGCAGACAGCAGTACTTTTAGTGACGCAGAGCATTCGTTCGTTAACCTTAGACCGTATTTTTATGATTGACTTCCAGCGTTGTGCAACTGTTGGTAAGTGGGTGCTGTTGAAAACGACATCGACAACGTGCCCCATATTTTCTCCTTTCTGTTCTCCCTTCTACAGTTGGGCATTAAGTGAATGTATTTGATTTATGCTAAGCGTTTGAGTTTAATGTTTGCTTGAAGAATGTTTCTAATCTTCCACGCCAAGGTACTGTGTGTCCCCATTTTCCTCTTTGCGTAAAACGCACCTACGTTTCTCTTCATCAACAGCCAGGGGATTTTAATGTCTTCTGCCACTGATATTTCTAAAACAAACAAATTTGTCGTGTAACAAACGAATGCCAACACATGTGAGAGGGAAAATGAGGCAAAGGGACGCGAAGAAACTGCGCGTGATTCCATTGTTTTTCCGTCTCTTTGTGACTCTGCAAGGTCGACAAATACCGTAACCTTGTAGACTCGCAATAAAGACGTTGGATGCCCAACGTGCTGCACGCTCTGAAACAGAAGACGTTTGATGCCGTCTTTTGTAACAAACTCCTCACTCGCAAACACACGCAACGAAGTCCTTTCAAGTGTATGGAGGCCACCCACCTGCGAAAGAGGTTCCGAGCAAGAAAGACCCATTTTCTGCAATCTCTTCCGTGTCGTGAACTCGTTACTGGCAAATGAACCCTCGCCCTTATTCCGAGGGGTACGATTTTCCGACGGCCCGTCCGACACACTGCGCCGGTGGCGACCTTGAAGACCAAAGCAGCCCTTTCGCCTCCATAGTAGCGACGGGGAAGATTATCCTGTATTATAGGCATGCATACTGTTCTCTTTCCTTTTTCCGTTCTTTGACGACGGTTTTCCGTGTGAGAGTTATTACTTACCCGGGCTTTCCGCTGGATACTGCTCGCTGAATTTCGTCTGTGACACGCGACCGTGCAAGAAATCGAGCAGGACGCGCGAGCCTGTTCGCGGTGTTCTTGCGTAGACGTGCGTTCGGTTGCCACGGATCTGTGCTTGTGTTGAGTTCCCAGTGTCCGAAGTCTCCAGTGCAAAGTTTCCTGTTCGTGTGGTGGTATGTAGTGGTTTGCTGTCTTGTTCTTGAGTGCTGTTAATAGAGAGTTTTAGTTGCACAGATTTTCCGACCCGATAAGTCCACCACCGATACAGTGCAACGAAAACGAAGAACGACTCACGTATCGTAGGTGCATATCGGAAGTACGTCATTTCCAAGTTTTAGCTGGCGGCAACGAAAACAGGCCGACTCAACGTGTACGACTCATCCAAGCGTTGTCGTCTTCTTCTTCTGTCTCCACCTGAACTCTGCCTCTTCCTACATTCAAGTGGAGAAGAGATGCCACCTTTTCTTCTTCCTCTGCCTTCGTATTTTCCTAGAACACGATTCGGACGACGATACATGCCCAATTCATGCGGAACGAGTCGGAACCCGATGGTCGTCCGATACGATCGCGCGCTTCCAACCCAGGTCGCGCGTGATTCTGACGAGTCGGAAAGCTTTCGGAGTCGGAGAACTGTGCAACTAAAACTCACTAATAGACATTTCATGTAGGACTAAGGCGTGGTGTTGAGTCGCACATATTGTTCTGGTGCAATGTCATGTCGTAATATTTGACGGTTGGAAAATGTGATTCGATACGTGCAGGAGAAAGCGTCAGCGGAAAATAATGAAGCCGTGGTGAATGCGTGAAATGAACTATCGGTGCTCCATACTGTTTTGCGTATGCCTTTTACATTACTGGGTCTATGTATTGCAACGGTAAATTAGTGTGTTATTGCGGATTATGAGTGCCAGAACAAGTCCCAAGGAAGTTGAAGTCCCAAGGAAGAATTTGAAAAACGAGAGCCAGAGTACGATTGTTCAAAATTGACACCTGTACTCAAACTTACAGAACTATGCTTAACTTGCTGAATTTCCTTTTCCCAGATATCCGTGGGCCGCCGACTATAACGGGGTATCGTCTATATAACGGGGAATATTTGGGGGAGTATTTCTGAGTCCCAAGTGACATATTGTACCCGAAAACTCCGCAGTGTCGATGATATGGTTTCCTGTGAGGTGTGCGACAAGTGTCCGGTACGCACTGCCATCGCCTGTGGTGTATGCACCCATTTCATATTCATATTCTTCTGGATAAATTTGCGCCTAGTTCTTTTCCACCAGTCATATGCTTTCCGGCAACGTTTCTATTCCAAAGCCCGTAACTTGACGCAGTTCAAGTCTTGGGATGTCATAGTTGTATTTAATCAATGTCTGTGTGTCAGTTCGTTGTTTCCCAAATCAGATTTATGTGCTGCGTATGAAAGAATAAAAAATTCCAGCCATAGCTTCAAGTATGACAATCTGCATCAGGACCGCAGCCCCATAAGCAGCGCGATATTTTGCATGTGGTCCTCGCTCAAGGTGTATTCCCAACACTTCACTCGTGATTGCTAGGGGTCATGTCATGTGTATGGCTGCCTAGCTGATGTATTCATTCAATCTTGTAGCATCGCGTGAGCGGGCACAACCTTGCGAGAAGCAAAGATTATATCGTTTATCGCATTTAAAAATAACAGTTATAATCTGGCACCCTGTTATATTCAGATTATGCAAGTCGGGGTTTTTTAATTTTTTATTTTATTTCCGGCTGAGGCTCCTGAGGGCCTGCTACTCTTACCTTATTTCGTCAAACAGTTTTCTGTAAAATCCTTGTCATTCTATGTTCGCGACGTATGTGATCCAATTAACGGTACAGTAACGAGGAAACCTCGACGTCAGTTGATCATGTGAGATTACAAAAATTGCGAACTATGGCAAAAATGTATATATATATATAAAATAACAACTGTTTTATCCGTGGAAGCTCCTTTTTATTGTATTGTATATATATATTTCGGACATGAAAAAAGGTGTCATGGGAGACACTCGTACGCACCTTCCAATGTACATTTGAACATGGCCGCCTTGTGTTGTCTGCTAGCTAGACATAATAAAGCCTTCGCTGCATACGCGTACGTTACAATGCCAGCACGGTTAATCAATGCCCTCGTCAACTTTTAGACTGACTCTTAAGGTCCGAAATCTAAAATCTCAACTGATTTACTTGACTTGAACTCGGGAATCTGCCAGGAGACGATACATTTTTTAGCTATATGGCCCGATGTACGCGTGATTTCACTTACAGCGTTTGAAACTTCCTAGTTTCTTGTTGATAAAAAGGAAGAGGGAAGCATTTTTCTTGTGTTTTGAACTGCAGTTACGACAGCTACGAAATATATGAACAAGAATGCAATATGTCCAGCTTTGTGTACGATGCTTAATTAACGCTTTTCATGTTAAAGTCTTAATTGCTAAACACGCTAGAGTGCAATCATGTCATTGTGAATTTGGATTCGCTCTCACCATGTTATACGATGAAGTTCGTTTCAGTGTGCAGGATAGTTCTGTGTGAGCATCTATAATGAACACAGTTGAGACAGAAATCTTCCTGAAGACGCGATTGGAATGACACAACCACTATAGTGGCTAGAAAACAGACGTGAAAAAGAGCTTCTCTAAGCACTTACTGTAATCATGTACGAGGAAAAATGTTAAGCTCTTTGAGTTCCTGTATCACGAAGGCGTGCACCGACACACGTCATTGTGCTTTTAGGGTAAGGACTTTATGCAAAACACGTGGCCGAGGGATGCTCAAAATAGACAAGAACGAAGTACATAAAGAACGTATTGAGGGGCCAGCAGTCAGATGTTAGTGGCACGAGGCGCTGCTTCCAATTCGCGCAGTGTTATAATTTAAGACATCCCATCGAGCTTGAGCGTACCTGAAGCCTCCAGAAAGTGCAAAGCGCTCACTGTGAGTTAGTTTTGAGCAATACCGCTACACTTAGTGTCTCTGTCCGGTGCAACCGCTGCGGCATTGTATGACTTGTGTTTCTTTGTTTTGCGGTCAAACAGTGCGTGATAAGGAGAGAAATCTTACTTGCAAACAATGTTCATATGTGTTATTTGTGACTCTACTACGTGTTATGCACTCAACGAAAACGCACGAAAATAGCTGCCCGCTTCCGAAAGTGTTTGACGTAAGGTGGACCGCGAGGGTCACTCTCAGTTGTCATAGACCCTGAAGCGGGAACTGATCATTTGGTTTGCTTTGTCTGCACACGTACTTGCTTCATTCACTTGCTTGTCGTACCTTTATTTCGCTTGTTAAAGGCTATGTCTATGTCAAAGGCTATGTTAAAGGCATGTGTCTATGAAGCAATCTCCAGCTGTTCATCACGATCTTACACCCCAGACTTGCACTATTGGTATCCTCTGTGGTACATCTAAGTTTTTCGGTTTTTTGTCTTTGTAATATATTTGTTCGAGTCACGTTTGAGGCTCACAGTTTTGTGGTCGTACCCAACATTTTTTGTGTGCTCAGTGACAAGTCCAACGTGCTCAGGGCATTCCGCAACATTACCACAAATAAATACGTTCATTATTAAGTCATTGGAGATCCACTGCAGTAACATGATGGGACCACCAAGCCTTTACTGTTTCTTTCTTCCAGTGAACCGCTAACCATGACACAGGCAGATTTTAATCCCGAAGTCCACTGGTTCCCGGACTGGGACCCGCGTACAGAGGGCTGGGCGATGACCGGCAGTCCGTACCCTCTCATTCTTCTCTGCATTTTCTACGTCTACGTGGTTCGACACTGGGGTCCCAGGTGGATGGAGAGGAAGAAACCGTTCGAAATCCGCAGCCTGCTTCTCGTGTACAACCTCAGTCTAGTCCTCGCCAACGCCTACTTTGTCTGTTCCTTAATATACTACGCTTACGTCAAGAAAGGCTACCGAGTCATAGGACAAGGTGTCGACTTCTCCACGGATCCGAACACACTACATCTGGTCAATCTGTCGTGGTGGTACTACATGATGCGCCTCTTCGAGTTTTTTGATACCTTCTTCTTTGTCTTACGCAAGAAGTACTCTCAGATAACGACTCTGCATGTTTTCCATCACGTCACTGTAGCGTGGAACATGTGGATGGATACCACGTACGGCGGCCAGGGGCAGACTGTCTTCGTAATGACTGTGAACTCGTTTATTCACACCGTAATGTACACGTACTATTTTTTGGCAGCCATGGGCCCCTCATGCCAGAGGTACGTATGGTGGAAAAAGCATCTGACCCAGCTTCAGCTTGCGCAGTTCACCATTGTGTCGCTGCACAGCGCTATACCCCTGGTGATTAAGGACAAATCGATACCCGGTTTTACTGCCATTATGGTTTGCGAGGCGATCTTGTTTCTAGTGTGGTTTTTATCTTTCTACATTCGGGAGTATCGTAGTGTAGGTAGAAAAGCGTACCAAATTGTTTCCGACACAGCGGCAGCAGCTACAGAGGCTCTAGTACACGTTGCTACGGCTTGTTCTCCGGATCACCTGCAAACCAAAATGGACTGACACCGATGCGTTGCTAGGCTACGGGCTCACGCTGCCGACATGAAGTGCAAAATCGTGTACAGTAGAGAAGAGTGCATATTAAACATTTTAATGTTTTGTGTGAAGGAACAGTAAATGTCAGTTCCGTACAGCGTATCTTTGCTTCTAAACTAAGAAGTAATGGATGGTATGGGGCCCGTCAAAGATGTAAAAATGCAAGCGAAAGATTCACGTAAGCTTACCCGGGCCCTTTTTAGACCGACATCGCCACCGTCACGCGCCACCTCTCTTTGAAGGAACTTTGAAGGAAACTTGACAAGGAAGTGCACTGAAAGACTTCCCTGGAAGGTGGGACAGTGATTGAGCACTTCCTTGTGCCTTCCTGCCTCTTGAATGTTATCTGTGAAGCGCACGCGAATATTAAATGTTCTCGAGACAGCTTCAAGCCCGCATTGTGTTTCTCTTGAAAGATTTAATCAGGTTATACACGTGCTGGGTGCGTGGTTGTTCGACGTTAAGCCCACTCGGAAGTTCGTGATACCACTCGTCACGTACGGTTTAGTCTCTCACATGCACTTCTTCTCGCTGTACTGAGAGTACCTGGCTCCACTTCTTCTCGTGTAAGCCCGAATGTAGAAATAGAGAAACCACACAAAAAACACGATTCCTTGCATGATGCTCAGGTAGGAAAAAAGGGGCTCGTAGGTGCCCTTGCTGATAGACACCAGAAAACTGTGCAGCAGCAGCAAGATGAACTGGATAATTTGAAGCATGGTCAGGTACTTTTTCCACCACAAAAGACTCCGATACGCTGGCCCCAAAGCAGACAGGAAGTAGTACGTGTACATGATCACGTGAACAAAGGAATTTAGGCAAACGATGAACATGGAGTGGGCTTGCCCTCCGTAAGTGACGCAAAGCCACATGTTCCATGAAACGATAACATGGTGGAAGACATGCAAGCCGCTTATCTGACTGTTCTTCTTCCTTAAGACGAAAAACACAGTGTCCAGCAGTTCCGCGATTTTGATCATATAGAACCACCACGAGAGGTGAACAATCTTCATGCTTGTCGGCGAGGTGCTTCGGTCGACGTCTTGCAGGACCCCGTAGCCGTTATCCCAGTAAGCGTACTTGCAGAACATCACCAGGAAAAACAGGCTCAGCAGTATGGCGATGAAGTTGTAGAGGAGTATCAACGGTCGAAGGTCGTAGGGCTTGCGGTGCAGCATCCAACGGGGTCCGCACACCTTGACGAAGTAGACGTAGGACACGGTAATCGTGGCGATGGGCCATGGACTCCCAGTCAAGAACCAGCCATCGGACCTGATGTCGCGTGGTGGAAACCACGCCGTCAGCCACGCCGTCTGCGTTGCTTCCATTCTGTGCAGAGTGATATCTGGGCGTCAAATCGCACAGATATCGCCCATGAAACGGAAATTGTGCACAGATTCACCCACGGCGCAGCTTCCAATTAAAGCTGGGAGGGACCTCTTGCGTAAGAAGCGTTACCTAAACACCGTGGCCCGTGCCCGAGTGCTCATGCGAGCTTCTTCGTCGTCACTTCACCTCTCGGATCGCGTTAAACACAGCGGACATTTGAAAGAACGCGTCTGGACGTCAGAGACTGGAGAAACTCCTGCAAGGTGCAAGCGCTGCATAGTGCAGGATTTCACAAAAAGTGCCGCAGTGTCATGCGCGCTCCTGCTTTTATGGGGGATGTGAAATCTGGGCAGCCTAATTCAATTGCAATGTTGGCCAACGGGAGTGCGCGATATTTTCGACGGTGTCCTCCCCGATGTCCAGAAGTGATTTTAGAAATAATATGCGCGGAGAAGGGGAAGGGTGCTCCATCAAACAGGTATTCCGGGAAGCTTTGACTAGTCGGCGTAGCCAATATTAGCTGCATTTTGACAACTTTGACGAGTGGAGAAATTATGAACGTGATGGGATCAGGGTGATGTCATGTGACTCAATGGGGTCTCGGCGTACATGTTACCGTCGACAATGAGTGATTTGTTAAGGAAAAAGTGGGAAAGTATATTCTAAAGTTAGCTTGCAGTGTGGTTCCGCGTCTGATACGTACAACTCGTCACCAGTTTGTATAAATGCAATAAAAAAAAAGGTTAGCGGCGAAATGCGAAAGAGTGGGATTCCTTTTCGCTGCAGGACACCAGAAGACCGGACGTGGGATACGAGGTAAGGCTTTCTTCAACTTTCTCTGCGTTCCATAGCGTCATATGTGCACGTTAAGAAGCAGGTGTTAAGTAGTTGAACGTACTTCCTTTCGACGACACTATTTCTGAGATGGGACTGCTGAATTCATGTCAATATTTCCTAGCGTACGGGATGCCTGTCTTCAAAGCACACGTGTTCACTTATGGTCAGAACATCTGACGAGCGAAACCTCCAACAGGTCAGAAGATCCAAAATGTCACGTGACGAGCGTGTCAAGCCAAAAGTATACCTTGTGCACAGCGTCGGTAAGTTTAAATACACTTTCACCAAAATTCGATGTTGAAATTCGGGAGTAGGCATTTCGTACTGGCACCGTGTGTCGGAGATTTCCGGCGCACGTCAAAAGATCCCCAGGTGGTCAGTTATCCCCAATCCTACCCTGTGGCGTCGCTCATGATCTTAGTTGTCTCGCGACGTAAACCCACAAATTATAAATTATACATTTCGTACAGGTGCGAAGACACGCACAGTTTCGGCCGCTTTTCATTGTCTTTCATCATATATTTACACATTATTATTTATAAACACATTAGTAAAAATGACATGACCGGGCTAACCAAGGTACCTTGAAGTTTGTGTTATCTTCTAAATATTTTTTTTTTTTTGTTGCAATATTACATGATATGGCGTCAGTGTATGTCTGTTGCGCAGTCCGCTTCGTCTTTGTTGTTACTGAAGTTTGCTACAAAAAACGTGTTCATTCGTCAAGTGGGGAGGGGTGAAAAATATAATTGAAATATTAGTCTTGGCAATCAAGACTTGCATTGGTATTAGTCATTGCTCATTATTTGCATTTTTTCTGATGTCGACTAAGGAAGATAACTCTGATATCACTCTTGAATGCTCCCACTGAAGCTTGCTTTGCATTTATCGTAATTATTGCACGAGGGCTCGCATCATATGACCTTTTATCGAAAGTGTTCGCATAATTTTCTCTCACCACATAAAGCCACTAATGATTATCATTATTATCAGACATCGTGCGCGATACTATCGCGCACGATGTCTGATAACTATCGCTATAACATCGCCGCGATCGATGACTCGCGGCGATAGTCATCAATCTACAGAATCAACGCTGTTCCCGTATGGTAAATAGCGCAGCGTTGATATATAGTTCTTTTCTTGCTTCGTCGTCTTGTTCCGCGCCGGTTTTTCCTGATTCAGGTCGCTGTGATTTCAAGCTTCAGACAAGCTTCTGCTGGACTATAGTTCTTGTGATAATCGAAGACTTTCCCACCATATCTTGTATAATTGAAGGTGCGAATGTCGCCGCTGCTTAACGATAAAACGTGCAGGTGAGGCAGGCTTTAAGGCCCTGTGTTGGTCTCGTTCATATCTTATCTTTACGGGCTTCCAAATGTGGAGTTGCCCACTGGTCCCCAGAGCACTTTACTACCCTAGCAGCACAATGCACAGAAAGTCGAGTGCATTAGGAGTGGTCGTCAGGTGTCTTATCTGTCTGTTGCTGTCTTTCTGACTTGTCGCCAACTACAAAAGCAACCTTGATCCATCCGTCCACCCCTACTGCACCCGAGTTTCAGTACATTTTGCTGCTTGGGTATTTGCCGCAAGATTTCGGCTGCCTACCTTAGGGTTAAGCCTGCACTGCTTTAAACGTAGCGGGTGTGTTCAAACGCGTCGCAGTGTTCTAGGTGAATCCCTAGTCTTTTCTTCTCAGAGACATCGACGATGAGGCTTCTAACAAACCTTTTACAATGACTTTTAGGGAGCCTGCAGGAAGCTATGGTACAGGGGGTAACGGGCCATTACATCCAACGAGCCATTACGTCCAACGTGCTGTTACATCCATCGATGGATGTAACAGCACGTTGAATGTAATGGCTCGTTG
>JARGYV010083324.1:0-22348 GCA_029532675.1 Ornithodoros moubata
ATGTATTTCTAGTGCATTTCATTGTACTGCAAATTCCAATGTATTTCAATTGCATTTCATTGTATTGTAAATTCTAATGTATTTCCATTGTACTTCATCGTATTGCAAATTCCAATCTATTTCCATTGCATTCAAAAACATTCACCAAGCGGCAGAACAGCTGAGTTGGGGAAAGACACATACCATCGTACGCATGAAAAGAAAGAAGCATCTTGTACATTTGTGTCACAGAATTGAAAAGAGGAACCAGGAACTGAGAGCATTGTTGAAACTGAGAGCACACTAACTCAGTCATCTACAAGGGGCCTGTTCTTCAAAACCTAACTAGAACTAAGAAGCACTACAATAAGTTACAAAGGCAATATTTACAAGTGACTTGAATGCTCTGATGTGTTCCTTTCAATCTTAGGAGTACCATCAATGAATATATAAATGCAAACTGTAGCAATTTGTCTAAGCTGAGCGAAATGTAACTAAAAACTGGGATAACGCAACAGGAAAGAAGACACATTAGCCAAACTGTCCCATTATGTTATCTTTCCAGTGAAAGCAATAGAGGCGGTACATTACCTTCAGCATAGCCATCAAAGTATATATCTTTTCCTGATAGCTTTGGATGTGCAATGCCAGCTCCCCAGGCAACAATTGGCGTTTCAGTCTCTGTCTGGCCTCCCGCACCATGGTTACCTGTCCATTTAATAAAGCATTCAAAAACTTACATTTACAAATCTGAACTACTTATTACTTTACGAATAAAAAGGGTCTGATGGCTTGGAGTGCATACTGACCCCAATCTGTCATCCCATGATCAGAAGTGCATATGTAAGCAGTTAGCCCATCATCAAAAAATGTCTCAACCAGCTTAACCACTCTTTGGATGCCTCTGTCCACCAAAGCAATATTTTCGTAATACTCCCTGCAACAACAACAAAAAAAATGTTTTCAAACTTCACAGGCAATATCATTGCATGCAATCATGTCACTGACACCAGCACACAAAATGAACATGCCATTTGATGGTGCCATGACATAGGCTTCCATAGAAAGCCTAAAGTCTGTCTCTTTTGTATAACATTTTTACCATATGCAGCTACAGTCACCACGTTCCTCATGTTCAATTATTCCAAAGGTGTAGCTTTTGCTTTCACACAGCCCTTCATGGCCTCATCAAAGTGCAGAAATCAATCTAGAGTCAAGATAAAGGAGCATCATTTATTTAACATGTGAAAGATTTATCCTTGGCATTACCTTCTGTTGAGACACTTCCCCACAAACAGACTTGTCACATACTGAAGCATCCAGAAAAAAAAGCATTCTGTGAGCCCTGTGCGCTTATCCATGTCTCTATTGGACCTTAATGTCTTATTATGTATCAGTTGAAAGAGTTTCATAACGATGACTAAACAGAATAAGACACACCACAAAATATATACTTATCCCTATGTTTCAACTACCCTACCTAAGGCATCAAAATACCAAAAGCCCAACAAGTCAATTTCTGGTAGGTCTCACTTTTCGCAAAAACTGCATTTAGTTATATACTGAGCAAGAAAATGGGTCTTGTTAAAACTAAAATTGACAATGTGTGGTTACTGAATTCCAAGCTTCATGATAAGATAGGATGCTCCAAATATTTGATAAAGAGCTACATCTACCCTGCTTACTTGGAGTCTGGGTTGTGACCATGTCCATTTGTATCCAATCCCAACAAATGCAAAAAAAAGACAACCTTCTCTTGTTTCAGCTCCTTACTCAATGAATCATTAATAGCAGCACGCAGTAAAAATTGCTGAAAAACAAAAAGGCACGATCTTTAGCACCATATCACATGCACTACAACCTCAATGCATACAGGGCGCCTGTGTTTTCCCGCAATTTTTTTCTTTTTTTTTTTGCAGGTTTCTTCCGCCAGAAAGCTATATTTATAAGATTAACTGACAAATTTTAGTAGTCCCTGCATGGTGGCAGAGTGTGTCACATGGAATGTCTACCGGGCCATATATGCTAGAAATAAAAACAGCATGCAGAGAGAACTTAGTTTTTAGTGCAAACTTTCTAACACAAAAAAAGAAGAAAAGAAAAAAGGAAAAGGTCACCCTGCAGAATTACAAGGTACATTAAAAAAACATTAAGCTACAATGATGTACATTATGCAAAACTCGAAATCTGTACAGTGTGCCCATGCTTCCTGTAAATGAAAGCTAGATTTGATCAGACTTAGTACTATATGAATGTTACAAATCACTTTCAAGGGATTAAGAAAACAAGCAGAAAGGGAATCTCCGACTGGCTGTGGTGCTGCACAAACCAGGTTATCATTTAAAGCTCAAATTCACTAAACTAGAATAACCACTGCAGTCTTAACACATACTTTGGACCAAAACAAAAGAGGCAAGGCCTTGTTCTCTGTACCACAAAACTGATACATGAAAGAATGGTGTGAATAATTCCAATACATTACTAAGACAAAAATCCAAAAATGCTCTAATACTCTAAAGCACAATGAAATCTATACAACTTTCATGTTATCTACATATAGATCACACAAAACATCTGTGAACATCAAAAACATTAAAGGGTGGTTCAGACAAGTACAAAGTAACATGAAACAGGGAACAGACAAAACCCATGTTGAATGGTATATAGTCAACACACATGCCAAAGTCAGCTAACTTGTTACGTATCGTTAACAAGAGACATAAAAAGTACATTTTCTCTAGACATGATGGGGCCCCTTTGATGGAGCACATTTGATACTGTCAGTTTACTCTTAGAAATTGATGAAGCACTTTCTATCTTGACATGCATTTGTTAGCTTCTACCAGTGCAATGCCACGTGTTTTATATCACTATTATCCAAAACTACCTTCGTGGGGATTCATACAATGATGACAGTTGAAGAGACAGTGTATATGATCACCTCAAAGTTATCAAAAACCCAAGTGTCCAGTCTGGAAGCATCATGATCTGCGAAATCGATGTTATCTGTGTCGTACCCATGGGCAGCTACACGCTTTCCATGGTCCCCTGTAATACGCAGGCATGTGTATAGATATATTTCACTCACGTGCTACATGAATGCCACAAAAACTAATTTCCTTAGACAAATATCAGGAAGGCCAGTACCTTTTGTGAACAAATGCAATATGTCATAAGCTCCCCATGCCCACACTTGCTTGCTCCTGTTGAACACTGAGTCGAAGTCCACAGGATTAGCTTTCCAACCCTTAGTAACAGCACTCACATCCTCATAGAATCCAGCTATGAGAGCTACGTGTCCAGGCCTTGACTCTGTCGGCACTCTTGTGTGCGATATACCCCACGTGCCTTTTTCTGTTATAACAGATCTGCATAGAGAACAGCGTTGTAAAACAGGGCTAAACAAGATACTTAGGCTGCACAGAAATTATGCACCCAAAATTTTCATGAACATGACTCGTAGTTGGTGCCTAACCGATAATACAATGTATGGTCCTTCATCTTGCACTTCAAACAGCGCACATACAACCATATTGGAATTGTAAATATCTCTTTTGTACTTAATCTGATTTCATTCACACAAGACCGTAACCTGGTCACGAACCTGATATCAACTAACCGATAACCGCATTCGCAAGAACGAAGCGGCTAGGTACGAAAGTAAAGTACAAATCGCTTGGCATCTGTTCAACCGTGTTGTTTTTATTTCTTAATGTACCTCAGATACGGAGCCCGAGAAGTTCCGTTCTCCTGAAGTTCGAAAAGCTTATCAGCTCGCAGCCCGTCAGCAATGAACAGAACAAGCCTCTTTGCTGGAGCAGATAAAGGAACTTCATACGCTTGAAGGCCATGGATTATAGGGGACTTAAAGTAGATATCAAATATTGAAATCAAGAAAACAATATGTACGGCCAACCCAATGACAGAAAACAGCACGAAAGCACGCATCGCTAACTCATAATACAGCGATCGGATTGAACTTGGATTGGATTAATGGCTAAAACATTGCGTTCCCCACCCCCTCCCCTCGTTTGATTGTTACAGGTGCTAAATAATACAAAAGACAAGCCAAAAAAGCTCCGAGAAAACAAAAAGCGAAGAAGTACTGCCTCATTTCGGAGGCAACACGTAGCAATCATGTTTTTTGTGTGTGCTTGTTCGTTTTACCTTTTCCCTGACTTTGACTTTGCTGTCGACCTACTATACTACTATGATGTGATATGAAGCGTGCGTGCTTTTTAAAGGCAAAAACCTAACAGAAACTCATCATTACACTGCGGAACTCAAAATAGCTGTAACGACATCTAACGCTAGAGGTACCATGCGGAGCGCTATGACGTCACTGAACGTAATCGACTAAGGGCATCCGGGGAACGAACAAACACCATACTACAATGGCGACGATGAATCAGGGGTTTGGGGGCTGCGATACAACAGCAGCGTATGTACAGCAGCAAGGTGATCGACTAAAGTTATTATACCCCAACGTAAATGAAGATGAGACCCCCCTCCCGCGATCCTGGAGTCCAAAGGACAAATATTCGTACATAGGCTTGTCACAAAACAATCTTCGAGTGCACTATAAAGGTTAGTTATGTCCATAAGAAATGCGTGTCAATGTAAATTTTTGGTGTCTTGCTAGCATTGAATACTCATAAGTTATGGAAGTTGTTGGAAGACATTTATTGCCCGTAACAAACTGATATAAACCTTGCGCAGAGGAATTTTCTGATTCAATGAAGCTTTTGGCGAATGTAAACTCTTCAGCTGTTTCAGGTGATGAGAGAGAGGGTGACAGGCGTGGATGGGGCAACAGCAGGAGCTGCATCATATATTTTTTTGTTAAAAAATGGGTATAACGTTGTTGCTGCAATGCGTTTTCCACTGTATAGTTAGGCCATAAAACCATACAAAGTGCTCACCCGAAACGGAAAGCAATGAGTACAGCAACAGTGTAGACAGCGTTTGGGGCTTTTGTGTGATGATGTTCTTCATGCTGTTTGATCATCGTGTGTGACTGCGTTGTATTTAAATGAGTGTGATGGTGCATCTCTGCGCACTCCAGCTTTCGTTATACGTGGCGAAGATTTGGCAACCTTATTTGGGTAAATAACCTTAAGCCTATTAAATGTGTCTTCGTGAGGAACTGAAAATTCAATACATTATTATTCTATCTGTATCTCCATCACGCCTCTAGCATGATAGATAGTGAACCAGAAGGTGTTTACAAACCGTGTGTATGATATATAGGAGTAACGGGCACTGCGTAAGGTGTACGCATATAGTCTTTTCTGCTTCCACTTTTGACTACTACTTGCTTGACTTGCTGCTGACTTACGGCGTAAGAAACTTGTACTTACCGGCCGAAGATCTTCTTGCAAATTAGCGTTTAATTTTCGACTCACCATGATGACCACTGCTTAGAAGTGCATGTTCTTTGTCCTGCGAAGCATTGCTTGACTGTGTTAAAAGCATAAGATGTATGGTGCTTTTGCTTCTTATTCTTCACAGACAGAACAGACAAGGTTGCACATGAATGTACCAGCTATGTCTGCTTTTCTGCAATGAGTAATGATTAGTATAGGTCTGCATTGAGTAATGTTAAGGCCCCAGTTAATTTGTATGCTCATTGAGAGCTGTAATTATACCAAGTGTACCAATGATTTTAATATGTTAACAGCACTCAGTGTTTTGTTTTTTGCTTGATACCATCTCTTATTTCGTGCATAGTGCATCCAGTGACTTGCAATTTCTGGGCTACCCTCTGAGGCATGTTCTCCACATTATGCCGTATCACTTCCCCACAAATTAGTGTGTTTGTTGTGTAATGTCGCACTATTGCCTCATACAATTACATCACAAAAAGAAACCAATTTTCGTACACAGCTTCTGAAGTATGAACCTACTTTTGATCTGACACAGTAGCAGGAAAAATATGCTGGAAACATGAGTATACAGTATAGCTCCTAAACAGAATGTTAAACCTTGTTTGTGAAGATGGCATGTACATCCCCATATTAATGTCACCATTACAGATTCCTATTCAGACAAGGATGATAAAAATTGGTGGTGAGGTGCTGAAGGCTGAAGGTAGTCTCTGAAAGGGGCTCACATTCTGTGTCCCTTCTTTCCTTGCCTCAGGTTCTCCCGTTTTGCTTTCTCCATAAACCAGGAAGCATGTGCGTTAGCCATTTGGCCATTGCACAGTGTCCTTGAATAAACTACATGCCATTTTTGCAGGTGTTGGCAAGAACCACAAGGATGCAGCAAGTGTCAGGGCCACTCATCCCATCCCTGCTGCTTGTGGGCTTTATTACTTTGAGGTGAAAATTGTCAGCAAAGGTCGAGATGGCTACATGGGTGTGGGGCTTTCAGCGCAAGGTGTCAACATGAACAGGCTTCCAGGTCAGTTCTTTGGCTCATTTAGGTTAGATAAAGTATTACCCTTGGCAGGTGCACATTCCTCATTCATTCATAGTCGCCAGATCAGAGCTATTCAATATAATCTTTAGCATGTTGATGAGTTTTGTGCAGTTTCATTCCACTAAAATTTGTGAGCAATGTCATTGTTCTGTCAAGCTTTTCCAATGCACCTTTGCCCAAGGTCTGTCCTTGCATTTGAAAGGGCATCATGCTTGAAGTTAGTTCAAAGGGTTTAGCTTCACCAATAGCCAGACACAGGTCTAATGTTGCACTGCAACATAAAAAGAAATGCGACATGCAAACGCGACAAGTACAAGGACGGACAAACGCACAAATAGAATGTATATCTGCTCTTGTTCTTGTCATGTTCACAGATCATCACCCCTTTTTCATGCACTCATTTCTGGCATAAAATTGCACAATAGTAGTATTGTGAGAAACATGAACTCAAAGAAGTGTTATGGGCATCGCTTAGTATTTTGTTCATCTGCGAGTTTGGATTTCCTGACAAAGCTTCATACACAGATATCATCAGGCAAAGGTTCATAGCTATCGCTGTAGTCAAATCGATTCGGCATATCAGTTTCACATGTAACAGCATCACAGTTTGTACATTGTCACTAACTTCATAAAGTGAAGAAAATTGCTACAACAATTATAACAAGTAATTTTATTCAAGAGAGCAGAGGAAAAGAGCCTACTGTATTCACTTGCTTTGTAAACAGGCTTTTGTCAGGCAGAAAAGGTGTATGTTAGTGATGGGGAGAAAATTGAGAGTTCATTCACTGAGTGGGGTATAGTTGAATTCATCTTTATTCAGAAATATCCAAACTAGCAGGTCTGGGAGGATTGCATAAAGCAAAATGCCATGTTTCAGAAGGTGTGATACTATTCTTTACTCACGAGCCATTCAATGTGCGTGTGTCCGCATAAATCCGTTTGATACTGCCAAAACTTCTTATTGGCTTCTCGTACGATGTGATCAAGTGCAAGGTGAAACTAATTTGCAGAATAGTTGTGCTGAGAAAAAGAATACTTCTTAGTTTTCACTCCTGCCACGACCAACCTGCCTGATTTCCGTTTTATTCGTCTTTTGTTCTTCTCTAAGCTGATGCTCACGACTATACAACAGTCATGGGCCTTAAAGCTTGATTATTTCTACTTTTAAGGTTTAGTTAAGGAGGCTATTTGTAGGTCAAACTTTAGCAAGAAGGTTTAAAGTGCATTGCCATTCGGCATATGCCCAGTATCAGAGCTGGGTAGTGATGTCATTATGAATTATTTTTTCTGGTAATTTGTAATATAATGCATGACTTTTGATAATATGCAATCTGTAATGTAATTCAATTACATTCTGGCAGTAATGTTAATGACATTACTTTTCACAAAAATATCGAGTGTGTACTGGGTGAAAGAGAGTTGGCAAGCTCTGAGAATTCCAGCGTCCTCTGTGGACGGTGACACGCGTAATTGGCATGGGAAGGGTCAGCGGCCTTCAACCACAATGCCTTAGCTAGAGTACCCAGCAAACAAATGTTCAGGTCATTATTTTGTGGCTGTGTGTAGAGGACCATTGTTTTTGTGTCCCCTCTGGACAGCATTCCTAGTAGTGACAGAATCTTCTCGCCTGCACTGTGGAACAAAACAGATGGTCCAAAGAGTCTTTAGCAAGGCTAAAGACTTGTTAATTCATAAGACCCTAAACTAACAGCCTAATTGGGGGGCACTTCATAAGCCAACTTTGCTTTCTGCAATAACAGATTGTCTGGGTCCTTGTGCAGCAATAACCAGAATGAAATATATCTCTATAGTGTTATCTAACAACAAAATTTGGCAACTTCAATATGTTAGTACATGATCATGTCATTACTTTCATTAGCTAGTATGCATTGTATCACAATTGTGAGAAGTGTCCCAAATTTAAACAATATTTTTACTACAATCAAATGGCCATACAAATTAACTCATGTCTCCTACAATGCACATGTTGTCCAGTGCAGCAGTAACGATTGGGAAGGGATGAGGCTGGTGTAATTACAGGGCTCTGTTGTGATCTCTGTGGAGCAACAGGGGAAGATGAGACTACTTGGTCATATTTCTATCATGCCATTGTTACAGGCAATTCTACAGCAGCTTCCTTTCATTATTAGCAGGTAATTGAGAAGGAAACTGAACAGGGATGTCTGCTGTCTCTCAATAACTTGTCACCCTTATGTGCAGAACCGAGTTCAGACAAGTAATTGATTTTGTCCATTGTTGAGAAGCAGAAACATTCAGTTCTTTGCATAAATGAAAATGTGTCTGACAGAGTATCAGTAAAAATGTTAACTGAACTAATAACATGCTTGCTAAAATAGATTAGGGTAAAATAGTATCAGGACGAATCCTACAATTTGCAAGATAATGGCTCTGTACAAAATATTTTCGTTGTCTTCACTTTTAATATTGTTTGAAACTGACATTTTTTGTGACCTCATTATCCGAGTTGCCTTATTCAAATTAACATGCCCTTGGAAAATTGATTTTTTTTTGCTATGGGATGAAGTGAAGTAATTTAGAGGTGGGATGTGGACCAGATTTTCAATGAAACTTGGGTGGATTGCTTCTTAAATCGTTAAACCTTTGTATAGCGTTTATGGAGAGGGTGCCTCACACAGAGCAACAGCTTAAAATGAATTGAGCATGTCAGCAAAGGTGGGGGAAACTTTAATGATGATCCCATGGATGTTCATTAATTGAAAATATCTTGAGCAGAGGCAAGACTACAAGACTAGATATTGCATCATGACCCTGAGAGCACAGTTCAGTCAAAGGAGCAGCATCTAAGGGAATCTGCTGGTTCATTCAGCTTGGCAGATAATTGCGATGGCCTACTGGAACACGAAATAGTACTATGAAAAATCTCGGCACAACGACTGTGCAGAACTCTGCTGTAGCTAGTGCAAGTGTGTGATGTACCTTAATATGATGTGATCAGTGAAGATCTGCACTAGATGCCAATTTTGAATTGTGGTGCTCTTCATTTACAATCATTTCTCTTTGTCTAGGTTGGGATAAACATTCATATGGCTACCATGGTGATGACGGGCATAGCTTCTGTTCAAGTGGAACGGGTCAGCCATATGGACCCACCTTCACAACAGGCGATGTCATTGGCTGTGGCGTCAACCTCATAGACAACGTCTGCTTTTACACTAAAAATGGCCACAATCTTGGAGTTGCTTTCACTGATCTTCCGGTAGGAAATATCGGCTGAGTTATTACTTCTTTCTGAAATCTTTATTTTGTATAGTGTACGACTAACTGCCATCAGCTCAGGGATGATGGCCAGCAATGTTAAACATGAATTAAGTGGTTTCAATATGCACCAGAGGCCTGTTTTTAGTGAAATATGTAATTATTTTGATACTTACTCTTAGTGCATTTGGCATAAACAGTTGCTCACATCAGCAGCTTAATATGACAACTAGGCAACATTCAACTGTATGCTATGCATAAAAGTTCATAATCCATACATGGCAGATCCTGCAGGAAATCATTTATTGTGTATGAGTGTAATGTTACTGTACTCTCAGGACTCTAGGATTAAGTAGCTCTTTAACTCCTCTCGTTTGGATGTTCATAACGGGGTATATTTAATACAAGGTGTGTCTTCAGAAATGTTGGTGTGTTCTGATGTTAGAAGCACCAGCATTCAGGAGATATGTCAGCAGACCCTGACCATGGCAGTCATTTCTGTGTGAAGTGTCAAAGGGGTGTTTTATGGTGTTCCCCAATTCATATTGGAATTACTCGTATACCAGGGAATGCTGCATCATCAGGCCTGGCATTTTCAGTAATGATGTGACTGAAGAGTATTGTTGTTGTTATAAACTGTTATTACTGACTGTCATTTAATTTGTGCACCTTTATCTGGGATTCACTCTGCACCTTCTTTTCCCAGCCAAATTTATACCCAACTGTTGGCTTGCAAACACCTGGCGAAGTGGTCGATGCAAACTTTGGGCAGTCCCCTTTTGTATTTGACATTGAAGACATGATGAAGGTATGTGTTCACATGGAATCCTTTCTGTTTGAATGTTTGGGCATTGCCTGTGAGATCAGATTTCTGGCAAGCTATTAATTTTCTTTTTTTTTTTTTTTTCTGGTATGTAAAGTAGAATTGAAAGACCATAAGGAAAGGAAACAATATAAAAGTGCATATTCGTAGCACAGACTGCAGTTCAAGCAGTCCAGTGTCCAAGTAAAAGTAAATTGTACACTCCATGTGCATATCATATTCAAGCCACATTTTATGTTTATTTCTTCAAGCTCTTTGAGCGGGTAAAATGTTGTGCTGCTACTGGACCATCATGCATGGCTTTCCCATGCCTGGCTCTATGTCAGATAGTAGTTATGGTTTTCTCTTTTGTTGTAAGTGATATCAGAGGCTTTGGACCGTTTCTTCGGAACAAATTTCAGCATTGGACACTAGCAATTAAACTGAGATTATTATGAGTAGCAGTAGTAATATATAGAGTACTATACCCCTGAACTTGGACATACTATTATTAGACTACTATTACCAACTCACGAACACTGTCAACTTTCACGAGAGGTTGAGGTAGTGGCTGCAAAGCAAACAGTCCTGTGTCGAAGTGGAAGTGTTCAAAATGGAAGTAGAGGTTAGCTTTGAGCTTTAGGGTCCTTATTCTTTATTAAACTGTTAGATGCCACCAATGAAATGGACCTGAGTGGTTTTTCTTCCCTTATCATTGTAATAAAGGAGCTAAGGATGCGAACAAGAACAACTATCGAGCGGTTCCCAGTCAACGACAGACAGGGAGAGTGGCAGACAACACTTCACCGGTAAGAGATTTGCGCTTTTCTGTATGTTGGTTGCTGTAATCAGGTTTCTGACAGTAAGATGTTTCATTCACAAACAATGCCCCTCTCTTTTTATCCTAACACTTTACCTCTGGTTCATGTGCACCTCACTTCCACCTCTCCTGGAAAGCACTATCTGATACAAGCTTGGGCAGTGGCCATGTTCTATCTTAAACCCTTTGTAATGTACTTATTGCTTTCAGGATAGTTCAAACATACTTGGTCCATCATGGATATTGTGGCACAGCTGAAGCCTTTGCCCGAAGTACTGGTCAGTCCTTTGAAGAGGACCTTTCATCAATAAAGAACAGGCAGAGTGCGTGCTTCTTTTTTTAGCAATGTATGGCAAAGGCGTACTCACAGTATGCACTTCTCTGGGTGTTCTAGGGATCCAGAAACTGGTCTTGTGTGGACGGATGGGTGAAGCAATTGAAACAACGCAGCAGTTGTACCCTGGCCTACTTGAAGGAAATCCCAACCTGCTTTTCCTGCTACGTTCTCGTCAGTTTGTGGAAATGGTGAATGGCACTGACAGCGAAGTACGCGCCCCACGCCGATCTCCTGGAACAAGTCCACGTCTTCTCGGTGGTGCCTCTCCACATACTTTACCCAGTAGCAGCCCTCTTCCAACAAGCGAACTGAACGGTGGCAGAGGCGATGATGTAAATGAAGATGGTGACCTTGATATGATGGTGGAGAGTGGCTTGGAGGCACGGACAGTTGCAAATGGCTTGGATGCCCTCGATGGTGGATGCCGGCAACACAACGGTCACCTGCGGGGTCCAGCAGATTGTGGTGGTGATGTAGAAATGGGTATGCATATGCATCTCTTTTGCATTCCTCGTGTTTATCCATTACTCGGTTAGTACAGTGTGAAGAATAGTTACAAATATGAGCATTTAAGGTCTGGAATAGCGTGTGTAGTTCTTGTCATGGGTACTTAGGAGGGACAAATACACTTACTATGTTAATTTCATATTTTCTTGCAGCACCTCACTGCCCTGTGTACGTAAATTACATGTCTTTCCAGGTGTTGTGTCTTCTGAAATTGTGTGGGCAAAAATCACGTTTCACGCAAGGGTCGTGGAGAAGCACAATTTTGAATAGAAAGAGTTTGTCCTAACTCAAGTAAACATCAAGTCTTTAGGTGTTCACAGTTGGCTGAAAAATAAGCTTAAGGGTGCTGAAAATTAAGCTCAAGCTAAGGGTGCTCCTCTCAGGGTTTTTAGCTTTTACCCTTGACTACAATGTAAGCCAGTAGGTAAAACTGTGTGCTACAGGGTTGACCATAAAACACAGGGCACCATAGTTACATAATACTAGTGATGTGCTGCCCCATCGTTCTGCAGTTCTCATACATGTAACATGCATGACAAAGGAAGCCTGCTTTGTGCTTTATATGATAGTACATCCTTGCTTTTCTAGTAGACGCGCAAACTGATTGAACTTGTGCATGTTACGTATTATCGAAAAATCAAATGTTTGGCTGGATGAGTTGACCAGTGCTAGTTATTCTTTCAGTGTTGCTTTCCTTTGTGGGTACAAAGGTTTCACATTATCTGCTTGTGTTCTCATACAGAACATGTTATTGATACTGAGAATTACATTCAGCAAAAAGCCTAAAAAACTGTATTGTTGTAAGAACAACTAAACACCAAATCATTGTCATTTTCATAACCTTTTCTTACCATTTTATGCGAAGTGCTTTTAATGCTAAACATGTACAGTGTGTCATAGGTGTATCACTATTCCTAAAGGATAGTGCTTTATACAAATAAGTCGACTTGAGAGGGTTTCAGCCCTTAGTACTTTGTCATTTTGATTCATTTACTTGTGTTGAAAAAATGTGGTCATGTTTATGGTAGCAGCAGACATGAATGTCAGTTGGGAAGCATTGAGGACTCTTAAGACAACCATAATTTAAAGGATTCTAGCCCAACACCTTTCCTCTTGCACTCGAGCTGGGCAATGCACTTGGATGATCACATCAGAGAACACATCGCTACCTTGAACTTCAATTATTGGTAGATTTCAATGTCCAGTTGTAAGAGGTCAGTGGAGCAAAAGGTTCCACCGTTACCACTGGTTCTAAAGTGCATGTTTCCTCTCCACAGCATTTTGCCTGACAATTATCTCTGCCATGATGTCAGAACCAGATGTTTCTATCACTGCTGTTGCCCTCGCATCTGTGCAGTCTGTTGCCACTTTTTGGTGTTATGCACGAAAAATTACTGCCCCTTTCAGTGCATAGGCTTCATTCCTGGTGTACCAAAGAGCTTGACGTTTTGAAAGTTTAATCTGTGTGAAGTTTGATCCTCATAATGTCTGTCCATGTGGCAGAGAGTACAGAGAAATTGAAATCTGCAGCAAGTGACCTTGCTCAAGAAAACAAACCCACTACATCCAGCTTACTTCCACTTTGACAGCATTTGTAATGCTGGACATTCATTCTCACAAGAGTTGATCTCTGATTTTGTTGTTCCACCTCTGCTTTTGGCTCATGGTAGTGACACATATTATCTCGGTGATCTGTGTTTAATTCAGCAAGAAAGGGTTTGGTGCTCAAGGAGATCTTGCAAGAACTGGCAAGTCTTAATATTCTAGCTCAGCCTCTAGTTTCTGTAGTTGATACTAAAATGATGAACATTTGGCAGAATAACTGAGTAATGCCAAGTCTCACAAAACTGTTAAGGCTCAAAATTTCACTAACTTGGGGAACTGTTTCTTGTATGTCTGATGCAAAAGCTGCACCAAGAATTTTGTTGCTAATTATCTACAGGAAAATGTGAAGGGAAGTTCAGAAAACAAATTCTGTACATATTAGGTGTTCATGTGTAGTAAAAAAGAAATTGTAACGACTTCTTAGATTTCAGTTAAGTGCAAATATGTGCCTAAATGCTCTCATGCAGAATGTGATTATATATGCTTAATAATGTTTCATGATTGTCTTATAAACTGCAGAGGTTGATCCACCAAAACGGCAGCTATGTGGTGGAAGTCAGGCAGCCATGGAGCGTATGCTGCAGTTTGGCAAGGAACTACATGCGATGAGTGTTCAGCTGAAGCATGAATATGGGACTAATAAAGTCAACAAAAAGATGATTCAGGTTTGTTGTTAAATTGTATTGTGTGTAGAAACTTCTTTAGCTCCTCAAGTGTAGGACATAATTTTTTTTTTAACGTTGTATTTTATCTCTCTTTGACCCAGGACGCATTCAGTTTATTAGCATATGCAGACCCTTGGAATAGTCCTATGGGATATCAGCTCGACCCTGTTCAGAGGGAACCAGTTTGTGCAGCTCTAAATAGTGCAATTTTGGGTGAGTATCACGTAGAACTTTTGAGGACTTTGAGCATTAACTGCATAATGTCTCGTAATGTGTACCTCATTGTAACCGATAGACGAAGAAAGTGAATGAAATGAAGTGCTTTTGCAATGTAAAACAAAACAAAAACTAAATCCATACGAGTGACTTTGAGGTCACTGGCTTTCAATCTGGGTTCTTCAGGGCTTATCCCAAGGTCCCACAAGCAAACTCTGGAACCATCGACAGTTAGACATTGTGTACAAATCACTGTCTACTTGTTACCATCTAAACTATATACGTACCACAGGCGCAGTAATAGGTTCCCAAAACTTTGCACGAGGTACGTTGAATATTGCTAACCTAAGCTAAAATTAACTTCAAATCATAATGATTGCTGTAATTGTGTTAGAATAGTCATAGGATTTTCTGGCATGGAAGAAAAACAATTTTTAAATTTTGAATTTCCTAGGGAAGTTCTAAAAGTAAAGAACTCAGTGTTCTTCTAGTGAATGGTTGGTACATGTAAATTTTTTTCTTACTCTGTCCAGAATCTCAAAAGCTTCCACGTCGCCCTCCTCTTGAGTTAGCTGTGGCACACTCTAGGGAGCTCCTCAAGCTGATGTCAAAAGCAGGCTTAGGCTCATGTGCCTTTGCCAACAATGACTCTTTGCTTCAGTGACCTAGTGGGTACCTTGTGGGTGGCGTCAAACTGTTCTCCTTGCCACACTGTAATTATCTGAAGGCGTCACTTCTATTTTTACAAGCCATGCTGGTCGCCGACTCACGGCCACTGTGCTCAGCCTCTTAAGGTACAGCGACAACTGTACAGCGAAAAGCTCTACAGATCCACCACTGCAGTCTTGTTACATCAAGTGATGGCCAGAAAGGTGTGAATCTTGGTGAGAAAGAAATATATATATATATGCATAAATATGTCTGCATATGTGTGTGTGTAAATATACATACAGGTACAGTGTGTATGTTTATATATGCATATACATATGCATGTATCTGCTAAAGAAAGCAAGTTCTCCAGCTGCACGATTTTGTCATGTGGGCCAACTACCGCTGTAGTTAACTTCTTTTTTTTTTTTTTTGTCACGGTTTAATAAATAAGTAAAATAAACGTTATGGTTCTTTTGCTACTATGTAGACATGTTCCACATAAACAAGTTCCATGTCTTACTGTCAACTTGTCTTTTGCAACCAGATATGAAAAGAAATGGTTAAATGAAAAAATGAAAATAATGATGGTTTCGACACCTGTGACGCCAGAGGCGTCCCACGCTGAATGGCTTTAACTGGGCTGCGCTTGACTGTCAACCGCCTTGAATTAGCTCCTGCTGGGTTTTCGACTGGAAGGAGATGCGTTTGATTTCAACAGTATTATTCTTGCATTGCGTTGCATGCACGCTTGCAGGGGTGGCTGATTTCCTCAATGTTGTCGTTTCCTGACTGTTGTGCTACTGTTTCCCGTCCTTGTATGTGATCGGTTTATTATCATCAGGCAGGGGAGCTACCTATAGAGGTAGGCCCCTTTACACATGCAGTACCAATACTCTAGAAACCAGAGAACAACTCCACCTGAAGGCAGATTGGTATGCGTATCTGCCATAGCATGTGGGCAACACGGAACTCGGGAAGAGCTGCTTCGGTGACAGAGGCCACCGAAGCGGCTCTTCCTGAGTTCGAGCTCTAGGCTCTTCCTGGCTCGAGAGCTAGAATTTGATTTGCCGCTCGCCTTGGACATGGCTAAATGGACACCAGGAAGACATCCTCCGTCGGGAAGACTCCACGGCTCCATACAGGCTCTGCTCACTCCCTATATGTGCTCAAAGACCTGCACGTACATGTATTGCCTGAGAGCACCATGCACTTCCACAATCTGAGCCACCAAAAGCCAATCGACACCATCAGGTCCACACGTTGAAATTTACCCCTGGAATTAGCATCTGATTGTCGTAGTGATAGAGGCTAAAAAGCGAACACACTAAGGGACGAGAATGCAGTTCCGAGCTGCTACTCTCTCTCGTCAGCAGTGCAGTAACGAAGACTGTTGAGACATCGACATCTTTGTTTAATATATAGGTAAACCATTTCACCCATTTTAACTTCCTATGATGTGTTTTCCGGATCCCCATTTGTTTAATTTCTCTTCTATTTAACTTCATGGCCTATAACAAATACTGTATTTACCCGAAAGTAAGTCTACCCTAATAAAATGTAAGTCGAGCCCCCCCATCTTTGAATGGACAAAAATGGGGGGAAAAAAAAAACTTCAGAGACAAAAAGATGTTCATTCGTTGTCAGAACACGACGGCTCCTCCGTTGTGGTGCCAAAAGGTAGATTTTAAAACTTTGGTGAAACGAGAATCGTTAGTTCTAATGTAAGACCACGTTGAAAGCCCATCGGCAGCAGCGCCGTAGTTTTCTGGAAATAATAATAAAAAAAAAACAGACGACGGATGTCACGTGCTTTTATCATCTCGCTCCTTTCTTCCATAAGAAAAACGTTGCATAAAAAAATGGGATGACGTCAGCTGGAAGTGGCGGGAATGTCTACCGCCCTTGCGTTTGGCTTGCGCGCAGGATCACAGCGCTCGCCTTTCTTGCGGGCAAATGCTCACACTAAAATTTGAATGAGACCCGGCGCGCCGTTGTCTGCTTCTATAGCTCCGATTCGCCGCGCTTTTCGTCCAATAGCAGACTCCTGTACCTGCTGACGTACCGAACGTTGCTGTCGTATCAATTTAATTCGTTTGGCTCAGTATCTGGTGCGTTTCTGGCGAAAAACAAATCGCAGTGTGCCATTTTCGACAATGGCAGTTCGAATGGCATCGGTCATCGGGTACGAGACCGTCCCTTTAAGGAGTCACAAATCTGTGCGCTGAAGAATTAGCTACGTCGAAAAGGTGGCTGTTGACGGCAAGCTATGACGGGCGTCAGGGCGCATCTGTAGCGATAATATAGGGCAAAGATCGCACTCAGTCGGAGTCTGCGCATGAGTGACCCATAGGGCGTACAAGATTTGCAGGTAAGAAATATGAGATCGTCGGGACTACAAATGGTTCAAACTGCAGATTGGTCCGTTTAATTCGATTCAACTGTTTGCAGACAACTGTTAGCAAATGAAATACAAAAACTAACAAGTTAACAAATGATAAAATGTTAGGTAATCGTCAGTATCGCTTGTCGTGGAAGATAATGTCAGGGACGGACAAAACAGCAGTGCGGTACCGTTATAAATTTTGATTGTATACGTTTTACAGTAACAGAACTTCATCTGATGGCTCATAAATCGTAACCAATCGTTATTCGGAACGACGTGCTTGTTTTACCTGATATGTTGAAAATAGCAGGCAGCGCCTAACCATATTGCAAATTGCTTATTTACATACAATGTCAATGGGCACCAGCCAATTTTCGACGAATTAGGAAGTAAAAACATCCCGAATAATGGTTCTGAACGTGTGACGCTGTAAAGTTAGTTTTCTTAGTGTGTATAAACACGTATTTATAGGAGTTATTGATAGTTATCTAGTCTATAGCCAAATAAAAGCTGAAGCGGCAATATATGTTTTGAGATGATTTTCGGAGGAGTAATGGTGGTCACTGTGATGGTTCAAACGCCTGAGAAAACGTCTTTATTGTAGCTTTAATTTTACGTTCCATTGAAGTACTTATTACTGGTACGATGGTTATGTAACGAATGCAATCACATTATGATACTAATCCAAAGCATATACGCCTACCGTTTCCCACAAATGAGGAAACAGAACAGAATTATTGTGAATGATGATTGGTTCTCAGCGTGTTATGACGATAGAACTTGAGTAAATTATAGCACCGAGAGACTGCGTTCACTGCCGTTGAACTCTCCTTACGGGCTGTTGGTGCATTACCATGGTGACTTCATTGATTTTTACAACAGGCAGGTGTACACGGGCCGTTAAGCCACGGGTATTATTGGAAATCAGTCTTTCATGTGCAGCGCGAACTCCGCTTCTTTGAAGTGGAAGGACGTATACTCCACTTGTGCGATCCACACTTGACCGGACACAGGTATGCTATGAGAGCGCTGCACAATTTATTTCTTAGCAAACGTCATAATGTTGATTGGTTGATTGAGTGATAAGAAAAAAATGGAAAGTGTGGCTCCATCCCAGGAAATACTCTCCGGCTGTGCTCCAGTGCTCTTTTGGGCTGTGCTATTCATGGCACATATATGACACCACTTTGTCCGGACACGCTCGTGAANAAAAAAAAAAAAAAAAAAAACTCGCTTAAAACCTCCGCCTCAATGAGCAGTGGAATGCAGAATCGAGTACCGCAGTCGAGTGCTGCCAACTCGGATTGAAGATGTTCCACGTATCAACCTATCAACGTATCGTTCCTGGTGTCGATGCACTGACTGGGTCCAGATGACTACTTCTGTAGTGAGATTCATGATAAACGAACATTTCGGAACACTAACAGATACAGAGCATATTGGTTTGAGTGAAGCCTGGTGTCGTCTGTCTTCCTTTTTTGCGTTCTGCACCACAATTCGGAACAGATCGGACGTTCAGTGATCAGAGATGGGAGACAATGTGGCAGAGGAGTTCCCGTTTATTCTGAGTCTTACTATAGAAGCAGTCACCTGGACCCTGTCGACACCAGGCACTAAAAATGTCAACTTAGATTACTGTTATTTACTTCTGTGTTTTATTATTATAAATTTATTTTATTTTCTACAGACAGGAAAAACAGATGACATAGCAGTTCAAGAACTATGACGTCGAATAACAGCCGTCTGCCTCAGCGTGCAGATGACGCTGCTTATGTCAAAAGTACCAGTGCGGCACCTTCAACAGCATTCGTTGCGCCAGTCACAAAAACTACAGAACCGCAGAATGACCCGTCTTTCCTGGAGGACATAGAAAAACAACTGTTGCGTGAAAACGTTTCATCTCCAGTGGACGCTAGGCACTCAATCCGCAAGGCGACAGAAGGGCAGACGGATTATATGTCACAATCAATGATCCTTTCTGGGCCGAATTTACCTCAGGAAACACCAGCCAGTTTCAAGATGGATGGTTCAAAAGGGATGGAAGTACCCGAAGTCCCATCAACAGCATCCATGTCTGGTGTGACAGTGAGCATTGGCGATCTATCGCGTTCCGCGAAGCACCAAGCAAAAGAGCAAGCGCAAGAACAGCTGAACGCGGGCGTCAATTCACAGGCTGCAGACATTCTTTCAACGTTTGACCAAACGCAACTATACAGAAACATTATGGAAACACCCGACGCTGGAATAGGATCAGACTCCTATCGACCGTCCATATCTCAGATTGCACCGGTTGTCAGCTTGACCGCTGATGTACCCAGAATGAGGAATTCTCAAATCCTTGCGGAAAAGGATGCAGATAAAAGCACGACAAAAGAAAATCGACAAGTGTACCCATCAATGAGGGTACCTGTAGAAGAAGTCATAACTTCTTCGGAAATGGCCTTGACATACAATGCTCCAGCAACCGATAGTGTAGTGGCACCGCAAAAAAATTTGCATAATAGCTCGACCTACGAAGGATCGCAGCCCCGGGATTTGACGAAGGCAGATCCGATGCGAAATCCTAGTGTGTGTGTTGATGCTCCATTGGAAATGAGAAAAACCAGTGAACGCAAAACGACCCCCATTCCATTGTCACGCTCCAGCATTCAAGAAGAAAGCGAGCAGCTTCAACCCACAGGCAACACATTGGCAAAGACTCCGCCAACTTCGCTTTCCTTTAAAGTTAACATTAAATATCCTCCTGATGGACTGAAAAAGACTGATCAGAACGAATATGAAGACAGTGCCTTACCTACAGCATGCCAACCAGTGAGACCGGTACTAAAGCATGAAACTCCTCCCAAGTTTGATAGTTTCAAACAGTTGGACGAGATGAAAGCCAACACCACCCAGGTAACGAACGATCACGAAAAGCTCAGCGAACATAAAGCGGAGAAACATTCGATGCCTTACTGTCGTTCAAGTAGCGTTCCAAGAAAAACAGCGAGTACTCTGAATCAAAAGGAACACAGCGAAACGTTGGACACAAGAGGAAGACAGATCACGGACTCCTCGTCATCAATGGGCTCTAGGGAACGAAGCAGCCACAGCTCTAAACAACCGTCCACCCTTGGTAGAGAAGCATCGCGACAGAAACAATTTATGCGCGAAGTCGAAGAAAAACTTAACAAAAGTTGGAAGAAGGAAGTCCAAGCGGAAAAGTATTTGAGAAGCGTACCCTTGAACCGGACATCTGCTTCCCTGCACGCAGTGCCTGACCACAAAGCAAGCTATGGTCTCAAGAAACTAGCGTCTGCGACACCCACTGAGCAAAAATCAGAAACGAAGTGTACTACCGAAACAAAGCAGCACATCTCTCGAATGACACCACGCAGACCAACGTCCGCTTCCATGGCACAGAGGCCAGGATCCAGATCCCTCTCACCGTCCAAGACTGTCCGCTCCAGACCCCACTCATCCGCTCGTTTGGCACCACCGAATGCGGCGTCTAACTTAACCGGTAGCGATTCTACAAGCCATGAGAACGAACGAACACGGGGCACCATGAAGCATTCGCGCAACATCTCACTGACTCACACTCGAGTTACCGCGAAACTAGTTGCAGAAGAGGGGTCGAAAAATGCACCACCCACAACAGGCGAGCTCAAGAGCACCCGGTCGGGCTCTAGAGTACAGAGGACAGCGTCGCTTACCAGAAATACACGAATAGACATCTTTGAGGAGCGCGCGTCAAGTAAAGGCTGGGTCAGCTGCATTAATGCCAGTAACAGCGTTCTTAACCAGAAGATTCATCTTTCCCCAGTGAAAAGCACATTTCACGAGCGTGTTGATTCCAAAGCCAAAGGCACGTCACACCGCAAGAAAACTGCAAAGTAGTCTGGTATCCCCCCACTTACGTGGGCAAGTGGAACATAAGAAACTATAGAGACGGGGCAGAGGGCAAACCATTCGAGACCTTTNTTTTTTCAAGAAGGCTCAGTGTTACACATCGTGGTCGGTCACACGCATGCACTCAAGAATTTGCTATTCAGCGGCATTAAGTAGTCACGGACACTTGCCGAGCTGCTCCAGTATTGTTGCAGTGGAAAGGCAAGTGCTTGTCTTTGTCTCTGTCCTCATATGAACAACAAAGCAAGACGAATTAAAAGACACTTGCAACACGAGGAAAGCGTCCTATTCCCATCTCTGTGAAAGTTCGCCTGCGCGTTTCATAAAGGGTCTTTCGTGGTACTACGCGATAGTAACAATGAACTCTCATAAATGAAAGCAGACAGGTGTACCCGGCGAACAATCCACGTCCGCCTCGTTCGCCGACCAGAGGCCACTCCGCATGGTGCTGACGTACTTGGTTCGACGGGTGAAATCCTGAATCAGAACAGTCTTTCAATTTCACGCACCGCACAGCTCACGGGTGTCCATAGCAAACAATCAGAGAGCACCGCCGCGATACCAACACAGCTCAGAAGGTGAACGGTCGAATAAAATAGATTTTGTTTATGACATGCACGAACCAGAACCAGCTGGCTCTAGAATGGGGGAAGATGAATAGCGAAATGACTGACGTTCGTTAGTAGGGCGGGGACTTGGGCGAAATATTGGAAGCTGGGCCATAAACCCCGCAGGAAAGGTATGGTGTCATGGCCGAACGGTCGTTAATTTTTATTAACGTACGCGTCGTTTTATGCCTCGCAACAAATGCTATGGCAACTCTTTTTCTTTT
>JARGYV010083325.1:0-11535 GCA_029532675.1 Ornithodoros moubata
CTTAACATTTCATGCAACTTTATTGATTCCTATACTAGTCTACAGCATGACATTCCCTTCGGTCTCCTTGGGTAATGTTTCTTCGTGAGTATCGGTACGAGCTTGTCGTTGAGCGCGAAGTTTGATGTCGAGAATTTCCGAGCGCGGTCTTCCAGCGAGAACACAAGGTGAGAAGTTGGGTTAGTTGGTACTGGCTTGCTGAAAACATGTAGACGGCGCAAAGAAGACACGGACGGGAGACAGGACGGGACAAGCGCCTATCAGTGAGAAGCCGCAGGACAGTAGCGCCGCCGCGTACAGACAGTAGTGACCACAGGTGGCGGAAAAGTGTCCTTGGAGCCGCTTGCTGTTGTAATAGAATGTCGCTGCAGTATGGATGAAGTCGTAATACTCTCTATGAAGCGGGCGTATCCCGTAACTGTCGAAGTATGTTACGGTGTCAGACACGAAGAACAGTGTCCAGTGTTCTCCGGGAGAGCTTCGAAGTGCAGTATTTACGATGTATATCTTCCTATCTGACTTTTTTCTCGCTATCTCATCACGTGCAAACGTTCCTCTGAACAGCGGTCAGGTGCAGAGGCTGCGAGCAAATGCTACATAAAATTTCCGTTCTTCCTTGCAAGACGAATTTCACGCACCTGTCTTTGTTGATCTCGAGGACACGAGGAGATTCCGACACAAAGAGAACTCTGGAGCAGCAGATCCCCTAGTGGGGGACCACGCGCTCCATTTTTCCCAGATAGGAACAACAACAACAAAGAAAACTGTGACCGCTTCCGTTCAGATTAGCAGTAAAGGCCACTGTGAGACGGACGTTGGCCTGCACAACTGGTCTCAGTGACTGCACTTCTGCATCGGGTGTCAGATGATAACAGAGCATTAATATTTCCTTTTCATACGAAGCCGGAGCAAGTGGGATATCTTTTCTCTTCGGCTTGTGGAGCAAGTGCTTTTTCTTCTTCTGCAAGTATCTCTTGGAATAGACGTTTCGCTGAAAGTCTAAGTCATTCGTGTAGTGCTGCTCGCCGACAACCAGTACCGCTCTTTTGGGCTTGAAATTTTCAAGTTTGAACGGATTCATTTTGCGACTTCCTTGGTTAGCTTCGATTTTCACCATGAGCACCGTAAGCTTGGATGGGACCGCGAAGACTAAGTGCGGAATTGGCTCGAACCAGCAAAAAGCCGCTCAGCCTGGCGGTGGTGTTAGGGCCTTGTGATAGCCCTGCGCAGCACCGCCAAATCCTTAGGTCATTCCTAGTGTTCCTGACGGCTACCGGACTACTACGAACGCTTTAGCAGTATATCTGCCCTACTCTGTGCCTCTGTTATGGTCTGGTCTTAGACGCTTGTGCTGCTGATATTACGTGTGCAGCGCTGAGGCTGCTATACTGCTCATTAACGTGCGTGTGAGTGGTAACGTTACACGCCGGAGTACTCACTCACTGTGTTCGTGAAGTTGAACAGTGGCAGATGGCAGTGGCAGATGGCAGTGAACGTGATAGATGCGAAAGAGGAAGGAGGCTAACGCTTGCACCGGGGTTACGGTGTCGTAGCTCACTGCACCGGTTGGCGAAGTACACGTTGCGGGATCGCAATTTTTCCGGACTATTTCGCACTGAATGTGAAGGAAGCTGGACTGAAGGTCGAAGAAGCCACCTACTAGTCCCGGGACATTGTAGTCGATAACTCCATCGCTAGTAGGGGAGGACACGGGGGGAAAAATCCACGTACTCGGACTTCTCTAGCGCAAAGTTAGAGGCAGATCAAATAATTCCAACTGGTTTGTAGCGCAGGGGTAGGAATTCTTATGCACGAGCGCTATGGTCGACATGTCGGCTCAGGTAAAAAAAGTCGCTTCTTCGCTGCTTTCACTGACCGAACTTGTTTCGGGCTCTTCCTTTTATTTGCAGCGCGTCCTCCTCCGGAAAGACCTTGCAGGAGTTCGTCCTGTGCCGCATGAATCGTACGACCAACCCCCTTTTTTATCGCCTCTTTCAGTGTTCTGCCTTGTTCCACCTCTTGCGCTCTATGCCTATCAGTATCCAACAATTTTCGTCCAACGTACGGATCAACCTTCTTCGTTAATATAGGTATGAAGCGCTGCACCAACTCCGAGAAGTAGTCTGAGCCAACTTGATAGAGTGGAGCGGAATAATGTGGTATCAGCTGGTTCCGTTTACCCGCGCGCGACAGCTCGAGCCCGGTGTTGAGCGGCAATTGTATTTCATAATGGCGACTGGCTGTGATTACCTTCGCCTGATTCTTAGTATTTTGCCAGGAACTGGGGCAGGGGCGAGAGGACTTCCTCCCTGACGAAATTTCACGTCCTCCGTCGTGAACGTATCTGGAGTAAGTGTCGTCTCGTGAATGTATGTTTTTTGTTGTTTGTTTGTTTACCTTCGACGAGACTACTTTCTGAACGTTTAGAAGACGCCGAGCGGATGCCCTGCTTTGCAGAGCCCATTGGTACCCATGACATAAGCGGAGTCGTAGAACATTGTCAATATTTTGCTTGAGCTCTTTGTCCTCAAAGACAATTAAACTTTGTTGTTGTTTCTCCTACTCCATGATAGTGCTTCTCGTTTTAAATCCAGTGTAATTTCGGGGTTAAAAACAAACACACTTTGTGTGACAACCCCTTCACATGTCGTCGAAATGAGGAGGACACTGCAAGACTCCGCTTTTGTTGGTGCGCTCTTTCCAATTCCCCACTGCATACGACTTTCCCAGGACAAATATTTATTCAACGAAGCGCCAGAGATTCGCTTGTTGAGCTGTTTTCGCTAGGAAAGAATTCATTTAGACAACGGAGGAGTAATACAGTCTACCGAATATATAGCTGCGAATGTCCGGCAGAGATTTAGCCCCAAATGCTACTAAGGAGTCCATTGACAAAGTAACACTATGCCAGGGTGTGATGATACTCTGTTGAAGCAAGATTAATGTCAGCATAGCAGACTCAGATAGCGAAACATAGCCTGATTTTTGCTTTATTCTCTTGGGTGCTGTGCGTTTAGGATTACTGACGCAGCTACTTGGGTCGGAGGAGCCTTCGTTCCTGAATATTTAAGTAAGCAGTAGAGCATAGTAAACTTGTACTTAATTCTCGCCTTCTGAAGTAGCTGCTCCCGTCTAGCGATTGTGCAGCTCACATATCTTACACGAAGAGCGTTTACGCTTCCGCCCATCGTCAACTATTTGCGTCGCAGAGGAGAGCTACTGCAGCGTACCGCTCGCCATGCGTGCTACGCAATTAAGATACGTCGCATACTTTCGTCCAGCTGCGCACATACAGCTCACAAAAACAACAAAGTTGAGGTGCCGTCCCGTTGTAAGCCGCTCTTACAAAAGGAGGTCCCCTGGTGCTATTGGAGGGAATGTGTCCTTTAAAAGGAAAAAGTCTTCTCATGTAGCGCTGATATTCTTGCGTTGTATGACGCATGTAAACCTTTAAAGGTTGGGACGCGTCTGGGTATGGATTAGAAGCCATACAGTCTCAACAGGTTTGCTGTTTGCTTAAACCATTAGCATACGCGTCAAGGAGCTCATATCCTGCAGAACAGAAACACTACCAAAGAGCGAACGAAGGGCTCGCTTTAATCTTCGGCGTTATAAAAACATTTGCACGGAAGTGAGTTTTCGCCAGTACCCGATCATCATCCGGTATTGATGTTAGGCCCTAAACGTCAGTTGTCACTGATCGCAACTGGTGAGAACTTTTGTTGGTACAACGTGAAGATTGACTACAAAAGGGAACGTCGATTGGGGATGCTGAAGGTCATTCCACATTTGCCGTTACAGAGAACCCAAGGAGATGAATATAATCTTTGTTCCTTTTCCCTTCTAAAGTTATCCCACTCATTAGCGGAGAGGTTCAGGACAAAACACGGAAAGATCCTGCGTTACAGAAGGTGTTGGAGATTATCACAAGCGTGTAGCCAAACTTAAAGAGAAATTGAGACCTTGGTGGAACAAAAGGAAGCGCTAACGACTGACTGCAATTGCGTTGTTTCAGGGACAAGGGTAGTAATTGTTAAAAGCTGAGAAAGCGGAGTACTGAGCCCCCTTCATCGACAGCATCCTGGAATGCCGAGAATAAAGATGCAGAAATAAAAAGTATCATTCGCGACGTGTGCCAGATTGTTGAAAACAGTGCATCAGTACGGCGCTTCAGCTTTGGAGAGTCAGTCCACGACATTATGAACCACTGCGTCCAGATTTTGCAATGAAATACGACATGAACTATCTGGTTGTTGTTGACAGCTACTTCAAGTGGCCAGAAGCGATACCGACGACTGCGAAACCTGCAGCAAGTACTGTCGATGAACTACGCGTAATTTGTGCTCAGTTCGGGTTTATCGAAATTGTAATGATGTGATATACGGGGAGTATAATATTGACAAAGCACTCAGCTTCCAAAAAGTGCTTAGTGAGTGTAATAGGCGTTCGCAGCCTTCTCGTCGGACTGATGCAGTGTGGCGGCACGTGAAAATGACTAATATGCTCCCTGTAAGTATACAGTGCAGTTTGCAGTTGCACAGTTACAGACGTGTACTGCGCACTAAACGCGCGTATGCCCTAAAATATGAAAATCTGGATGTCGTGCAGGCGATACACATCCAGCCTTTCGACACCCCCAGCATTTTTTTCTTCTAAATCTCACCCTCCACTTTCTCTTTTCTGTACAGGAATCTATCCTGTGAGATTAGGTGGCGTAATTTTGGGATGCAAGTTCAAATGCAGGCGCAAGTCCATGTATGACTGAGAAGCTTTGCTCTCCTGGGCGGCCGTCTGCGTTAATCCTGATCGAGGACATCCAGTTTCCTGGTTCAGTGTCCGTCCGCTGGGAAGCTTTAGCATTGACGTTTCGTATATTCCATCTCAAGCTGGTGATGAGCCGCCTCACGTTTCAAAAGAATTAAATTCACATTTTTTTTCCTACTGAATTCAATTTCGTTTCAAGTACTCTGTATTACATATGCATGGTACAGCACGACCGTGATAATGCACGAAGACGTAGAACAGAGAAGAAGAAAAGCGAAGAAGACAGGGAGAAAGAAAGAAAGATGGCCATGAGCCGTCCTGGCTTATGGCCAGAGAGGAAAAGGCAGAAGGAGGAGGAGGCGAACTACGGGAGATCATATGGCTTTTGAATCCGGGCGGAGTCACATGCCACGTTAAAAAACGCATAACTTGTTACGTTTGCCGAAAGCTCTGTAACATGTCCTCATTATGTTACGCATCCTGATAGTCAGCATTGCCGCACTCGTCAATGCAGCAAGAATAATTAACGATTCTGAATGAAGATTTTTGCCACGTTTATATGGCTTCTCCATGGCTGAGGCTAGCGTACGTATGAGATGGTGTGACACCCTTGTCTTGCGACGAAAAGACACGAATTATTAGTAGACATTTGAGTGATTGTAGGTTAGACGCATAGATTAGATCAATGTTATGAACACCTTTTTAAAGGTATTTGGCAGTTGTCTCTGCGCAAGTAATCGACTACAAAGTTGACAACAGTGGTTCTGCATACTTAGAACGACGGATATAGATTGAAAAATACTTGCTATTTTATGTATCAGATGACATGATCGACACGTGGCCGACTCACGCGCACACACTGTCTCGCTCTCCAATTTATACCACCGTGAAATAATAATAATAATTGGTGGGTTTACGTCGCGAGACAACTGTGATCATGAGCGGCGCCACAGGGTAGGACTGTGGATAATTTAGACCACCTGAGGATATTTTCAAGTGCGTTAGAAATCTCCGACACACCGTGCCAGTAACAATGTTTACATCTCCCGCATTGCTACCGTCCTCGGCCGGTTACGCCTCGAGAAAAAAAAAAAAAAAGAAAAAGAGAGAGGGAGAGAGAAAAGAAAATATCCACGGAACGTCTAAAGCGTAGAACCACCAACGTCACCTTCGTTTCACTGTAACTTATATTGTCAAGCCTTGCCTGGTCATTTTGAGGTATCGCGAGTTACCGACGTAGAGTTGGTTAATTAGTTAAGTTGCGGACATAGCGGAAGACGACAGTAGATGAAGTTCGGATAATTCCTGCGCGCATGCCACTGTGTCCTTGTTTAAGGAAGTCGAAGTTCCTGAGGAGTGCCTACGTGAAAGTTTTTCTGGGTTATTCCTGCACATCCTGCTCAGACTGCTAAAGCAGAAACTTTACACTCTACGATAATCTCCTTTGTGCCTTTGTGAGGTGGGCGTCCTACAGGAAGCAATTCGTCCTAGTACTTGAAGGCGAGAGGAAGGACAGTCATGCTTTTTGATCACTGGCTCAAGCTAACCTAAGACAGGATGCCATAGATCTGGCCAGTTAACACTTGCAGCGACACAGTGAAAGCTCTCTTAGCATTGATTGATTAAAGCATGGAAACAGAAATGAAGAAGTGGCTCCCGACTTTGAGGATAGTCTTTCTGAAAAGAATTTCTATGGCTATTCTATGACTTGCGTTGAAGCATGATAAAAGCCATGTACCTTTAAAGCTTGTGGGAAAGCAGACGGCGTCGTGTATGTGATGTCAGGCTTTTTACCCATTCTCAGGCCTTTAACACATGTTGAAATGCTGTATACACGCATGCCGAGGGTGCGTGGTAAAGGGCCATTCTGCGTGGTACCTTTAAGGCGAGCTTCAAACAATGTTATACAAATGTCGTACAGACGAAACTGAAGTTCGTTAATTAACTTATTTTCTTAATTCTTTTCATGCTGTATGAGATATGCTTATTCGCTTTCGACTTAACGCCTGTCCACTTGGCGAAAGTCCTCTGAATCGCAAACCATTCCCGCCTTATTGGCTAAGCGCCATCTTCACCGGTGCCACCACCATTGCCACCCTCTTCTCGCAATCGATGGACGAAAACTCATATGCTGTGAGAAAGAAGGAAAAGAACCGCCAACGTAGGGGGATCTGAAGCTAACTGCATACTCCATAATGACATATACCTTTATATATCGTGGGGAAAAGCAAGGCGAAATTTCGCGACGCTTCAGAAGCTGCGGTCAGCAGCGCATGAATGATGCGTTATTCCAGCTAACCTCTCTGGGCTCGAATCGAGGCGCAGAGAAACATGCGTGATATAGCAAATAGCCGGAAGATCACTTTAAATGTCCCAGCGCATTGTCGCTCCTACCCAGGGATTGACAAGGTCTATTGAACGTTGACGTAAAAGACTAATCCCGAGAATATACTTCGCTCCAATGACTCGCCTTCCCAACAACGCACTCTTACGGACAAGCTACGTGTGTGAGAAAATCATCAACATAAAGGGGACGTTGCAACGTGTGGGAAGAATCAGTGAAAAAGTAGAGAGGTCTGTAAGGCGCGTTCCGTAAGTGACGACCTATGTTATCCTTTCGACAACAAACTGCATGCTCGAGCATCGACAGTCTCTGTCTTATTGGGCTGTCTAGACCTTTTTGAGGGTTAGAAAGGCCAACTTTAAGAAGCCAAAAGGCCGAGCGGATCCACAAGGAGTAGACGAGGCTTGGTTCGGAGTCAAAGTAGCAGTTTCAAAGCGCCGTTGCCGCAAAACAGAGCGAAACTCAACATTGTTAACACTTGTTTGTTATTGTCTAAGCCTGTATAGCGTTGCGCTAAAATTCTTTATACACAGGGTGTCCACAAAAATGGGCAACAGGCCTATTAAATAACAACTTGGTGCATGATCGTCCTGATGATGCCCACGTACTGAGCAGTTTGAGACATTAGTTGGTTAAAATTACGTTAATTAACTTTTTTGTTAACTAAAATATTGATAGGGTACCATGTGCAGGCTCCTAGGGGTTCGCATAACATGGTGGAAAGTACCACACCCGCGCGTCTTGCAAGTCTGAAACCAGTTTTTCTCTTATTTTAAGTTACCTTGTTTTTGCAGTACGCGAAGTAGCGCGCGCGAGCCGAAAGAAGAGTGCCGTGCGCCTATTCTCGTCTGTAGGGCAGCCGCTGCGCGCTGTCATCGTGGGGGCTTCGACACGGTGACACAGATGGACACGATAACTGGGTTGATACCAGGTGCGATAAACAGCAAAAGAATGACAAAGAAAAAAAGAAGAAGGTAGTAAAAGCCCGCTTTTCCCTTTTGCTTTGTCACTCTGCTATAGTCGCTACAGAAAACCTTTGCGCTATGAGTGCCTACAGTGTTGCAGAAAAAGCGGATATGGTGTGGGCGTAAGGTGCGGCACAAGGAAACAGTAGGGAAGCCACACGGCCTGTTTCGCTCTAGCATCCTGGACGTCACCCGAATCGGTCAACCATTTTGAGAACATACGAGCAACTAAGACAGCGTGGGAGCTTCATTAGGTCCTACCGTTGCGTCCCTTATAGTAGATCCGTGTCTGTGGACGCAGCAACTAACGTATAACCCCGAGATATCGTGTCCATCTGTATTATCGTGTCGATGTTCCCGGGCTGACAGTGTGCAGCGGTTGCCCTGCAGACGAAATAAGGCGCACGGCACTCTTCTTTCCGCTCGCGCGCTTCTTTGCGTATTGCAAAAACAAGGTAACTTAAAATAAGAGCCACTGGCCACGGACTCGCAGGACGCCAGAGTGTGGTATTTTTCACCATGTTATGCGAACCCCTAGGGCCTAGGAGTATGTAAATGGTACCGCATCCATATTTTAACTAACAAAAAGTTGACTAGCGTAATTTTTACACTAATTAATGAATTAACGTTTCAAACTCCTCAGAACGTGGGCCCCATGAGGACGGTCACGTACGAAGTTGTTGTTGTTGGTTTCGGCACGTTCCAGAATTTAATAGGCCTCTTGCACATTCTGGTGGGCCCCCTGTATATTTAAGATTCAGAATAATTGTATGTATAAGAACCAGGAATGGGGGAATATAGACTGGGTTAGCTGATATACAGTCATCGTATGCATCGTACACAATTAGTTATCCGTTCGTGTTTGTTCGTGTCACCCGGTAACTGTGCGACGAGGTAATACTTTTACGTGTCATGTCGACAAATACTTTTTAACACGCTTAAATGACAGTAAATGATCACTGTGTCTCTCCTTTGCTGCACCGGCCAACTAATTACAGGGCACAAACGGCCTTGCTTTCGGAACATTTGATAAAGATGCTATCTGTTATTCCCTCCTGGCTGCAATCATAAATTAAATCCGAGCTGCTGTCACGGCACTAGTCAAAATAGTCGTCAAACTTATTTGGCTTCAAACAGGTACAACCGCTATATTTATTGTGTTCCAAACTGCACTGAATCGCTCACTGATAAGTGACCAATGAGTTACATGCAGTGTGAACTCTGTAACAAAAGCCCGAAAGAGAATTTCAGCCGTCCGTCGCAAGCGTATTCGATGCCTCGTCAGATCATATATTGCACTCCCGTAATTTTTAAATCCTGTTAACTAGTCGATCATTTATTTATTTTGTAACAGTGCCAACGCATTCCTCCACTGAGGCACTGAGGTTCTACTGTGCTGTTCAGTTTTCACCAGCATTTTAATTCTTCCGTTCAGTGGCTAAAATGGAGAGAGAGAGAGAGAGAGAGAGAGAGGAAATGCCCTTCGGGTATATAAACTGCTGAACGTTGATATACGCAGCTCTCGAGCACAATCTCCTGCCGTCCAGTGCACGGGACCGTTAGTTCCGCCTTCTCCAGCTGCATGAGAGAAGTTAAGAGAGTAATCTGGTCTGCATGTCAAAGTAAAATAAACAAAGCAATAAAACCTAAAGATGGGACGCCAAAATGACGAGAAAAAGGAGGAAGATAAATGATGAACAGTCTTCTCCGTGGGTCAAGTAAAAAGGAAGAAAATAAGTGCAGACCTTCGCAGAACGCAAAAAGGGGCATGTTGCTGGTAAACCAACATGCTCGGCATCTTATCCCACCCTTCAGTAAATCATATGAATTATTGAAATGGCTCGAGCCTCATCTCATCGCGGGCAGCGAGTTCTGCAGTACGCCTTATGAAGCGAGACATCCGGAATTCTATAAACAGCGTCTAAGCATCAGGAATACATCAGTAGTGGACGTAATAGAGAACTCAGTATAAGAACTACCGCACAGTAATTAACGTTATTGACGTTAACTTTTTCATCATCAATATACGTATACTTCTCTCACTTCAGAGAAAAAAAAAAAAGAGTATTAAAAGAGATAGAGAGAGAGGACAAAATGCTACCATACTGCACGTTCGATCAAATGGGTAGTATTCCAAAGAAGCTGAGCCGAAAGCTAAATATTTTCTTTGCCTTTTTTTTTTTTCTTTTTTCTTTTCCCTTTAGCGCTCTGGAGTAGCCGGTTCCAGCTCTGGAACTTCCGTCTCCATTTTTATTTTCTTCCTCAATTTCAATTTCAAATTTCCTTTGCCTTTGATCACTCGAGCATATTTTTGCATGTTGTCCATAAAAGAAAAAAAAAAAAAAAAGCTGGCGACGATGACATTCGTTGTCATAATATCACGGTTGTTGGTGGTGGGAATGACAATGATGATGATGACGACGTACTTCCTTTTACTTCACGTCGCCTATGGTATACTGCAAAACTATTATGCTTCACCTTACGCTCGCCGACGTGACAGAAAATATGCCCTGGGCGACTTAGAAAACTCAGGCCTACGACAATGATCGACCCTGGGAAACCTAGGCGAAACTGCAGACAGAGTTATCGGCGTCGAAGGATATCAGGCATTACACGATGGGAATCAATGGACATCCAAATGAACCTGACACAGTTTGTGGCATTTCCCTATAGTTACCTTAGTACACACAGCAACACAATAATCTCAATAAAGCCTTACGAATACCATTTTCGAGAAACAGAGTGAGTTCCAGTTCGGTCTGATTTTTGGCTTACTAGTATTACTATTACTTACTGTGGTAGGCCTTGCATTTACAGTCTGAACCTAGTTGCAAAAACAGATTTATGCCCAAATCGGCTGCTCTGTGTTAAGATATAAGTATATGAGACATGATAATACACGACACAGCTCAACGCTTTCTGACATGTCCTCCGTTCTCTTCGTGCCCAAGCTCAGGTTTCCTTTGAGGTGGAATAGATGCATGAATGAAAATAATGCGGTACTCCTTTCTGAATGTGGAGCTGTTCGATAGCGGTTGAATTCAGCTCTTTATTATTATTATTATTTTTTTAATGGGTTCCGTTGTTGCTGAAAATGATAACATTCGCTCCGTATGCTCCATTGTGCTTGCTCGACGCAGCGTCGAGATACTTAACAATGGAGAACATCTCTTTCTCCTTGTTTGAACAAAGTAAACAACCGCCCCCATGGGTAGTATTACAGCAATTGAAAATCTCTCGGGCAACATTAGCCCACGTCAGACCGAATGTGAAATGCAATACCACATATAGCAGTTCATCCAACGCTGCTAAATTAATTCAGCGCTAGGGAATTGAGTCTCACAGGGAGCAAGCAAAGAAGCTTCAACTACAGTGCTATAAACATAGCGCACATTGAAGAAATTACTTTTAGTCACTCTGAGTTTTAGTCACATGGGGTCATATGACAAAAAAAAAAAAAAA
>JARGYV010083334.1:0-15241 GCA_029532675.1 Ornithodoros moubata
AAAAAAAAACTGTTAGAAGCATCAGACTGTCCTGTTAAAACATGGATGTTAAGGGAGAATTCTTGACTTGCAACCTCCACCTGCAGAACCTGGAAGCTTGCGTGGAAAGTCGCATGGAACGGGTGCGCAAGCTTCTCAGTTCACCTCTGGCACGACGTAAATCTGGGACGATGCCCCATCGCACATTTGGGGTCCCATTGGAAGTTCTGGTGCAGCAGTCGACTGTACCACATGCCATAGTACGACTCTGCCAGTACATCGAAAGTAGAGGTAGATATTGAACCGAGGCTATGTGAAAGCTCAGATGCAACTGGGCAACATGTTCGATTCATTTTTCATTTACTTGCCTTCAAGGCATGGCACAGGAAGGCTTATTTCGAGTGAGCGGCAATGCACGGCTTGTCGACAAGTTGCGCTGGAGCTTTGACCAGACAGGAGATGCCCCCCTCGAGGCGGAGGGAGACGTGGTATCTGCTGCAGCACTTCTGAAGCTGTTGTTCAGAGAGCTTCCTGAACCTCTGGTGCCGCCTACTCTTCATAGGGCGTTCCTAGATGCCGTACAAGGTGAGGACTGACACAACTTAGGTGTTTCTGTGTAGCGTGAGCCTTTCAGGATCATGGTTTTTCATCCATTAGCTACAGCACATGACAAGGAAGAATGCACAAGGCGTCTAAAGTGCCTGGTGGAGCACCTTCCCTCGGGAAATTTTGCTGTGCTCAAGTACTTGTGCCACTTTTTGCACCGCGTTGCGCAGTCACAAGAGCGCACACGGATGACACCCAGTGCTCTAGGCATAGTCTTTGGCCCAAACCTTTTCAGGTATGTCTTTGTGTTGAAGGGAGATTCTGGCTTTTCTCACCTTCATGAAACTGACCTCGGGCATTGTTAAACAGATTCACAGATGACCTACAGGGCCTGAAAGAACAAGCAGTAACCAATGAAGTTGTGACATGCTTCATCGCTAACTACACCGCAATCTTTGAAGGGGATGTAGAACTTTCGTGCACATCTGACAGTGCAAGAAACTTAGACAATGCCCAAGGTGCTCATGACACAGAGCACGGTGGAAAAATGGTATGGTTGGATTTGTGTTGAGTCCTTTTGTTGCGCTGACCTGGTGAGGATGATGCGGTGTCTTATGAGCTCCGCTTTCTTTCAGATTACAAGTATGAGTTCCCTTGTTCCAATGGAGCCTCTTTCTGTGGTCATCCCACCTCTGGATGAACCAATGTTAGCACTGAAGCAGCCCCCTTTCAATGGAGTTCCAACATTAATGATAGACAGGTACACAATACTCTGCTTATTGGTAGAAAAGTGGCTAAATAAATATATTTCTTGATGATGGATGAGGGAGCACACAGTACAAATATAAAAGAAGAATAAAATGAAAGCCTCACAGTGTCCAGTGGCATTGAATGCTGAGAACGGATGCTGCTAAATATGGTTCTTATCTCTGCATTTGCAGATATTCTGATGACAGACACAAGGCACAGACAGAAGGTAGGCACGGTAAAGTAAATGTTCGTTTTGCCAGTGTTCTTTTTCCTATTAAGCTTTGATTTCTATTTGTTGGGTTCTTCCATGATGTTTTCATCGTTACTTAAATGTCATGCATAAGGACAAAATTGGAGATATTCCGACGCTTCCTGTGTGTTAGGTACCACAGCTGGTATAAGTGCACCAGGGGGAAGCCGTAGCTGCAAACGGAAAGAACGCAAGCTGTCTGGAGAAGAGTGGCCCCCCCGCTCGAGCTCAGAGGAGAGGCCGGCTCCAGGGCCTCTAGTGGAGCCCCAATTGGCCTCCAGGCGCTGCAACAGTCACGAGGAAGTGGCATCTGCTGAGGATGTGCCAGAACGTCTGCTAGTAAGAGATTTCATTACGTGGGAAATTCTTTGCTGTTTCACTCTAGGCTGTGTGTGCTTTGGGTGCTTTGTGGTGCGTAAACTGGAGGCGTGGATAAAAGTTTGGTCTTCTGTGAGGAACGCAGGACATGGCATTGTGTGAACGACATAGCTTGAACTTTTAAGTAAAAAAAGAGGAAGCTTAAAAGCTGGGTTTAAAATACAAAAGACAAAAATCACTTTGTACATTGCACAACATGACAAATGCTCACTGACGAGAGAAGTAGTGTTTGTTTCGGCTGAACCTTCAGGCAATATGGTGTTATAATTATATGGTGTTTTATGTTATAATCTGACCGTGGCAGAAAAGTATGCATCAAACGTGCAAGATTTCACGCATAATACTAGGTCCCATAGAAATATTTTTCATTCTGCGTGCCATGTTTGTCTAGTCTTTCCTCTGTCCTGTGTCCTCTCTAGTTTTTTTTTGCTCTTTTAGCGTAACGGTCATAACCAACAAGCTCACTAAACGGCTATATTCAGTTATTTCATATGTGGCTTGGTATCTTACACTATCATTAGTAAGCGTAAGGAAAATCTTTGTCTGTGATCAGTGGGAACAAAAGACGTTCATGTCGCTCACCCTCATAGTATCACTTCGCGGTTGACAGATGTACTACAGATGTAATATTTACTTGTTGAATAGCCTGCAGGGGATTCCTCCAATGGAGTGCAGTTGGAAGAGTCCAACCGAGACCTGAGCCCTCATCCCCCTCAGCCCAAGCGAAGAGAGATTGAGACAGTGCTTGTGTCCTCATCAAACATCGAGTCTCAAGACTGGCATGAAGCATGCAGAAATGCTGAAAGGACAACCCCGGTGTGTGTTTTTTTACTTCCATGTCTTGCTTTCTGAGACTTAAAGGGGAAAAATTTTGGTTTTATACTAACAGCTGTAAGAAAGAGGTAAAGCAAGTTTTTCGAAATGAATGGGTGTAGTTGTCAGTAAAAAACAATTGCTCATATGTCAGTGGTGCAAGATGACAGGTGGCAGCACAAAGTCCATTTATCACTTCCATGTGGCCCAGTCTAGTCTATACCACTCATGGTTCTCAGGTTGTTTCCAGTTGTTTTTGATACAGATTGGAGGTAACTAAGAGTTTAACTGGGTTTAACCGGGTTTTGTATATTGGTCGGAGCGCATTCAGCAGGTCCAAGTCAGTTTGAAAGGCTTACCAGGTTACGACACTGATGAGTGCTGCAAGTGCGATATTTTGGGTTAGCCTTCATTTATTTATTTTTTCCATTACAGTGTCCTTACAATTCCTATCGGAAGCTTACGTGGCCTTATATACACATTAAGCATTTGTTTCTGTTGCAAGCAAAAGTGTAATTGCACGCAGCCTTTAAGCAGGAAGTGGCCACCGGTACCTACCTTGGTTTCGTCTTCCACAGTGGACTTATTTCTTTCTTTAAACTGTTTCGATAGGTCTATTACAAGGATGTCCAGTTCAAGTCCTCAGCACGCAAGGCAAGCAATGGCAAGGTGCACGAAAAGTCCATCTCTGATCCACGAGATCACAGCAAAGCAAGGGAGATTTCATCGCATGTTACACCGGAGGAAAGAGAGGAATCTGTACCACACACGCCCAACACCCCAAACACCCTGGGCAAGGACAACATTCCTCCCTTGGATCTTGACAGCTTTCGCGAGGAAGGTAAGATTGAGCAGTCTGAAAGAACAGTCCGCATCAGCACATTGAATGGAAATAGTCTGATGACATTGCCTCGGGTGTAATTAGATCTCTGTGTACTCAGGTTAAAGCTTTCTCCTAATGTTGGGTATTCTGAAAATATTAATGCAAGAGCGTGCCTCACCAAGTTTTTTGGTGACACTCGGTGACCCGTGGACCTCAGCTATGACCCACTTTCATGTGGGCAGGCTGTCGGGAGTGTTTGAGGTCATAGTCTTTCCAGAAATAGAGGAAACCAGTCCCATCCACAAGCATCCGTGCTGTTAAGACGTTCATCTGCAGTAGACTCTAGTCACTAGAGCGTTAGTCCTGTCCAACTGCCGGTGATAGCTTCGAAGTACGAGCAGTTTTCTTTGGATGACAAGTTAGCTGTTATTCGCGCGGTTGATGCTGAAAGGAAGAAATGCGACATGGCGAAAGAATTTGGGATCACTACCTCAACACTTTCCACCGTTCTGAAGGACCGCAAATAAATTTAGAGGAAGCATGTCGTGAACAGTGGAAGACCGCCATCCTGCAAGCGGATCATGTTGCCAGCCACGTTGTGTGCAAAGGCAAGAGACTTCAGCTCTATTTTCGGCATTGATGGCAAGTTCAAAGGAACACAAGGCTGGCTGAGAGCTTTTCTTGCCCAGCATGACATTGTTTTCAAAGAACTAGCTGGAGAAGCAAAGTCTGCACCCCAAGATGTTGCGATGTGTTGGAGAGAAGGAACAGAAGAAATTACTTTCAGAGTACGAGCCCGACAATATCTTCCCGATAAAACTACATTATTTTTTAAACTGCTGCCCAAGTGGACGATGGTGGTGAAAGGCGACTGCTGTAAAGGAGGCAAAAGATCCAACATAACGTAACATAAGGGAATCGGTGAAAGTGAAACCGCTTGTGATCGGCAAGCAGCTGAGGCTGCACGCATTCAAGAATGTATGTAGCCTTCCAGTTGATTACAACTTTAATAGCCTGCTTGTGCCAATCATTTGCATGTGAAATGTGCCAGCATTTTAAAATTGGAACTACATGGCAGATGTCTCTTGGTGCCTATCTGGTGTACGTTTGCTTCGCCTGAGGAGACTGGGAAGGCAGGGGGTGGGGGTTCTTGGTTTCCCTATGAGTGGCAGTTGAATGTCTGTTGAAGGCCATTCTATCTTAGCATAGCAACCAACGTACGAGTGTGCAATTTTTTTAAGTAGCGAGCAGACCAGGAGTGCGTTATAATCTCGGCAACGAAATTCTAGCAATCAACAGGGTTGCTAGCATTTTAATGCATCCTTCTTTGAAACATCCTTACCTTTACAACGAAGATTTTCTATGATCTCCTGAAATTCGTAGTGAAGGAGTTTGACTGTACATCCTTCCCTTTTTTTTTCCTTCCTTTTTCAGAACCAGTGCTGTCTGAGCATCGCTTCAGCTGGCCTTTGGTTCAGACATTGACTGAAGAAGAGCACGTCACACCCTACCTTCAAAAAGCGAAGTAAGTCGCAGAAGGGCTGTTTGATTTCTGTTTTAGTAACATATGCAGAGTTGTATTGATCACAACGAAATTGTTTTTCCATATGAGTGCATTAAATTACTTATAAATACCGTTAGGATGTGAAAAAGGGGGAGTCTGGAGTGCTTTAAAGATGGATGGCTGCTCCTAGATGAATTCTGCATTCCTAAGATTTTCTTCTTTTTGTATAACTCGGCTGTATATATCGTTGCAGTTCATATGAGGCTCCACTTTCACCCAGCGCTTTCCGAAGCTACCTGTCCCACCGAAGGTAAGCATTCCTCTCATTTGGCATATTTCTGCTTACTCTTTGGAATTATTCCTCTGTTATTCTTTACCTTTGCTCCTCACGTGGAATCTTTGCACCTTTATTTCTTATGTACACTCTCTTCCTTTATTTTCCATGCTTGCCTACTCTTTGTGGTTGCCACTGCTTGTATTCCATGTTATGCTTTCCCTCGGTTTGCAGCCTTCACCTTGACCCACACCTTCCGCCGTCCCCACCTGTTGAGCAGGACGATTTCATCAAAAGGTAAGTTGCATTTCGAAATGTAATCATCATCAGTTAAAAAATTTTCAGTGTGGGAGAGCTTAGATATGTTTTTCTGCATATCTGATAATGTCATATGTTCTTTGCTTTAGCAGCATCAAGGAGGAAGAAGCAGCATCAGTCACAGTAAAGCAGCTGTCAAAAAAAATTCATGGCAAGTCTTATGAACATTCCTTAATTGATACTATGCCGTATATATTGAGCCGTATAAACATGGTCGTATCGTAAGGACACAGCTAGAACTAGACTTCATCTTCCCCATTTTTCATGGTCATTGTGATAGTCTTTTAACCTGTGAGCCACATGTCTAAGTTTTAACTTTTTTTCAAAAACAAAACTTTTGGCAGGCTGAAGATATTTTGCATGTCGTGCACTTTCTCCAAGTCTGGTACTGGCCTTTTCACCTTAATATCATTCTAGCATTCTGAAAACCCAAGAAAAGCTCTTTTATGACTTCTAAATGTGTATATTTAGTTCGCATCGCACACACTTTATTTCTTGACTGTGAAGGCCTGTGAAATCTTAAGCACCCAAAAGTGATTGCAAGTGTGGCATGTAGATTGATTTGTTGCCACCTTCTGTTCCTCAGCATTAAAGAAAAAGGTGAAGCATTTTGAAGAAGGTTTTGAACAAGAGCGGGGATACAGGGTAAAGTCCATTCTTTTCCCTTATTGGGATGGAGTGCTTTCGTTTCTATTTCTCAAACTCTTGGTGGATGCTAAACTGACCCTAATATTACTTTGGTTGCAGCCTTCCCATGCAGAGAAGATGAACCACCCGGAGGTGAAAAAGTTGTTACTTGATCTGAACAAACTTCGGAAGGATCTCAAAAGTAAGTGTTAATCCTGAAGGTTAATGACATTTCGCTGAATTTTTGCTCGAAGGAAAGGTCTTTAGTGACTGCATACCATAATTGTCATGTTACTTGTGGTTGTGCTTTTCACTGGTCACGTGAGATCAATTGCCATGATGGCTGTTGTTATTCACCCTACATTTAACTTTATTACAGTGTAACTTCAGTTATGCGACTTTCAGGGAGCCACGAAAAATTGTCTTAGAACACAGGAGTCATATGATCGGGGAAAACATTAGTTCACGCTCAGCGCTTTCACTACAAAGTGCATATTGGCCTTTTAAGTAATGCGTAGGGCATACTCTGAAGGGTGCAGGGCCCCCAAAACAAATGAAAACGATAAGTCAAATAGTGGTCATAGATGCGACTTTATTTTGGAGCTTCAGAAGAAATTCGCTAATTTTTTTTTGCACAGATTCCCAGTTCCGCAACCTCGGGAAGCAAGTCGCCACTGGTATCGCGAGCATACAAAAAGTGCCGAATGCCTTTGATACTGACCACCGCCTCTGCGTACGTCTTTTGTCCGCCTCTTCTAGTATCTATCGCCGAGTGACAGCCTTACACTTCCGCGACATGGCTGACATGGTTCTAAATAAAACCGATGGACCAGAATGCCTGTCTGGGGTCTGCCCTGTTACCCTTGTGCACAGCGGTGCCAAGAGAACGAAGCGAGAGAGTTAGAGGATGCCGGGGAGAGAAGTCGCGAGGCATTTTCCGCCCAAACAAAACGGTGCCGTCGTACCCTCGATGCTTGTGCCAGTGGTTTCACCGCAAGAGGTGTGTCAATGGGCCGGCGTAAGAGGCGGGACGCCTGTGAAGTCGCAGCGTATAATCAAAGCCTTTAATGCATTGATCTATATGGAAAGCTTGTCGGACCTGGGTGATCCCATCATAAAATGCAGGGCGTCGCATGAACAGAGGACGTATGATTGCGGTTGCACAAGTTAGACTTAACAGTTATTAAGCTGCATTGATCAAACAACTGAAATAAGAAGTGGCAGCTCTGAAATGTTTTGAAAATGTGCAGTTGTTGTTACTTTGTAGGTTTCCTTGTCAATCATGATGTGAGAAGATGATTAGTTATTGTGACTGCAGTGTCAAATGTGTTACATAAGTTCCCAAATTTCTGTGATGTTTTCAAAATGTGTTCTTTTTGCTCTGGTGCATTCCCCATGTCCTATCGTACAAGTTGATTGTCGTGCAGGACTTTTGTGCAGTCGTCCGTCTTGTGTATTTCTGCCATGAGCCTGCTAACCGTGTACTTTGATTTTAGACCTGAAAGAGGAAAATGGATTGCCAGAGCCTGCTTACCTGAGCTATTCTGCTTGGAGCCACGATAAGAAGGCTGATGCTGAGAATGATGATGAGGATGACAAACCCTCAGTGTCACTAGAAAGGGCACTCAATGACACCTTGTCCTCCCTGTGTGAAAAACGGAGAGCTGCCATGAGGCCTGACTCTGTTGAGGTAAGCACATTTTTTTGCCGGAAAAGTGTTCTCGTTTTCAAGCAGCTTTGCCCTCCTTACTGTGCAGGAGATTTGTTATATTTATTCTCGAAGGCTTTACGCACATGTCGCAAGAGTGGGCCTACAAAATGCCCTCAACTTTGTAGTATCATTTTTTTGTTTTGCATTACCAAAGAAATATACATGCTTGTGAGTAAAAACACAAGAGGTTTGTTGGTTTGCTTCTTTGTTGTCGGTGGAGATGTATACTTTCCGCTTTCCCTGTGCTTGCTGGATGTCGGGTAGAAGACAAAGACCCAAGTACTCAACTATCACCAACTCGTTTATTTACAAATTTATAACATAGTCTCTGCACTGCAGCCCGGTCGCCAGTTGCTCTCCGCCGTTGCAGCCGCTTAAAAGGGCGACTGCAACGGTCACCACCCATGCGAGGATCTGCCAGCTTGGCGGCTTATGTCCAAAGGGTTACAACTCTTTGTTGTTCTAACTTAAGTTCTTGACCAGACCGGGACCACCCGTTTGGACCATCTCGGTCCGATGTAAACGATTTTACAGTCCTCGGTGTCAAGCTGTGCCCAGCCTAATATTTGGCTGTGCAGGCTCTTGGCACTGTGTTTCAGAAGTGTTCCCTTCCAAACCGGTATAGGGTTACCTGGCGGTAACTTCGTGCCCCACACCTGTTGCGGGGTTCCAGGTCAAGTTCTGGAAAGACATGCTGGGTCCATCCCCGCTGCCGATGCTCTAACAGTGACCCTCACTGCGAGTTTCATCTTTACGCTGTGATGTGTAAAAAATTCGTACAACATACTGATTATCTGTGTGATCTGATCACAACCAAAACAGTGGAATCAAATGAGGCTGCAGGATTGGAATATTTGATATTTTAACAAAGTACGAACATATTAAACACAACATGTATCTGCTTTTAGCTTATGCGACACAGTGACGGAGCATTGTTATTGTGAACCATTTTTTGACAATCATTTTGTTTAGCTTAATTGCTTATAGGTCATCTTTTGCAGTATGGAACATGTAAGCTTGTCTATAAGCTTGTCATCCGTGTTCCAGTCCTGTTTAAGTTCATATTCACAGAGTGCACAGTAGTAAAGTGCAGAAAAAGTGCAACTTTGGGTACTGACTTGCAGTGTTAGCTCTGTCTTCCAGGAAACAGAAACGGGGTGGACCAATCCGCTCCCTTTTACTTCTTATCATGTAGTGTACACCGCACACAGAAAACAATATCTAATTCTCATTTCATTTTCTCTGGACAGGAGATGAGCCGAGAGCAGGTTCTCGATGAAAAACTGGCGATTCAGAAAGCACTCCTCCGGTTCGAAAGCGTACACGGCCGTCCCTCACGGCGGGCTGACCGCAACTTGATGCGTCCCCTCTACGACCGCTACCGCAACATCAAACGCTTGGCTGGCCGCACTCCAACCATGGCCAAAGGGAAGGACTCTGAGCTGCAGCCGATCCTTGAACATGTTGCTATGGACTTCACTTCCCCACAGCCAAAATCTCCTCCTCAGGTACGCTGCTCTGTGGCACGGCAGGTGTCCGAGGTACTTTTGTGTGTGAAAAGCATTGGGAGGAAGCAAAGATGATGTAGCTTTGAGGTCACAAGATGAACCTTGTAGCAACAGAGGAATTTTTTAGACAGAAGAGAATTCTTACATTTATATCACGATGTTCATTGACACGTCATCATAAGCAGCAACACTGTGTGCAGACGGAAAAGGGGTCTTTCTAAGCCTGGTTCTCCACATTTCTTTCTCTTTTCTGAGCTTTACTTTAGCGAACTGCAATTGAAATTTGATGACTGTTACGTCTTACTAGGCCTGGCCGGCAGGGCACCATGCATAATACTTAGTGGTGCAGCAATGTGTCCAGCTAGCGATATAAAATTCTGCTTCTATGCGCTTTTTGCTGACTACACATTCTTTATTCTAGGAACTTGATGGTGAGAGCACGGAGGACTTACAGAATTTGGAGGGAACCGTTGATAAAAACACTGCACTTCTGGTGACCCACCAGATTTCCTGCAAAGCTGAGATCATCGAAAGGGCTTCTTCTGTGCTCGAGAAGTATGACGACTCCAACCTTCACGAACTTCCACTGTAAGTGAAGCTCCCTTACAAGGGTGATAGGAGACCACTCACAACATTGTGCAACTGTGGTATTTATTTTACTGTCATGTGGTAACTGCTCAAGCACAGTGTTCACTGTTGGTTTGGTCTGAATGTTGCAGGAAGGAACTTCTGCAGCAACAGCAGCAGTCGCGTCTTGAAAAGAGACGTCTGCGGAAGCTGCTGCGAGAGTTCGAGGAAGACTTCCAAAAACAGACTGGAAGGTATGTTTCTCTAGACATCTGTTTGTAGCATTGACTTGATTGTTGCTAGTGACACCAGTGGTGCCAGTGTGATACTTTGCAGTATTGGGCAATCTGAACTTCTTTTTCCAAATGTTATTGGATGTTTACCACTCAACATTGATAATGAAGCTACTTTGCGTGGCATAGAGCGAGGAATGTCTCTGTGTGGTGTAATTGAGCAAATCTGTTAGATGAGAGGAATTTGACACATAGAAGCAACAAAGTGACGAGAGGAAACACATTAGAAGCAAGCAGATGTTTGTTTAAGGCCTAATGGAACAAAAGAGAAAACAAGCCCCTGTCATTAATAATCTAAGACAAAACCTTGTTTTTCACTGAGAAGGTATGAAAATGGATATATGTATTTTTACAGGAAAGTTCAAAAGGAAGACAAGGCACCGATGGATGCTGTGTACTGCGAGTACAAAGTGAGTTCATTGAGCCCTTCTCTTCTGTTGGGGGTGAAAATGTTGGGTGTACCTTCTGTCTTCGAAACTTCAGTGACATCAACCCTCTAAGAAACACAGAAAATGTTTGTCATCCAAACACTGCACAATAAAAAGTGCTTGACATGAACAGGCTCAGTTATGTGTGGACGAAGGCCCAATGCCTTCTACAGCTGTGATGCTCAGGACTGTACTCCACAGCAATTTCTCCCATGTAGAATAATGCAGTACACACTTTTAGAGCATATTGAAACACGTTGAAGCGCTATTGTTTATGTTGGGTGGTCACAGCCTATGAAGCAAGCAAGTGAGCAAAATGTTGGATATTTTGGTGTTTCAGCTTTTGCTAATGGCTGCTTAATCCTCCTTTCTTAACATATTGTGTTCATCACATGTGAAATGCCTCAGCGCCATTACTATTGTGTTAGGAGCCCACCTTATCACCCCCATTGGGATGAGGCTTGTTGAATTCCACATGTTTCTTATTGCACACGGTGTATGTGTGTATGTAATCACCAGAGTAGGACATAGATTAACAAAGAAAACTGGCACTTTATGGCACATACAGAGCTGTGGTGCAAAGAAACCTCAACCAACCAACCAACCAACGGACTATGTAATCACCTGTCATTATCTTTCAGTCACATTATATGCACAATGACTGTGTGGCTGTGAAATAAAGTACCAAAAATTACACTGTAAAGTAGTGAAGTGCATGTTTAACAGGAGCAAATCGTAGTAGCCGAAGTCATTGGGACGTGACTTTGTTATTAAGTCGTTTCGGCACTGAAATCTGTGCAACATGAAACATAAAATACCTGTTATAGTATTATTTGTTCCCAACCTGCCTTGAAAATAATTTTTTTTTTCCTTTACAAAATGTTCATTTTTTCTGTTTTGACACACTTTGATGTGCCAGTAGGTTGCATTACATGCAACTCTTTTAATGGTGTAATATGTCTTGTGAGGAACAACTCCAAGGTAAAATAAATGAGCTGAACTAGCAACAAAACAACAGTAAATACCCATTAGAAAGGTTAAAGAAAAACATGTTACGACTTTATTGTGTAGTGAAGTCTGTGTTCTACCGAAACACAATGTGCAACTTGCCAGGGTTTAGTGCTCTGCTCTAGCTCAGTTTTCTTTTACTTTCAGCACGTCAAGGCTAGGGTCAGACTTTTGGAGGCCCTCGTCTCCAAACACGAACTACGACAAGACATATGAAGCTCCGCCTCTCCGATCTTTCAGTTTTTGCAGGTCTTTGGGAGCCTGCACATGTCGTTAAAGAGGCTTTGGAGTAAGAATGACCTGAAAAGCATGAGTTTTCATATTCTGTCTTGTGATGCAGCAGCATAAAAGAACTAAGTTTGCTACTTTTTTATGAGTATAGACCAGAAGCTCAGATGATGCAGAAAGGAGGAGTACAACATATAGGTATCTCAAGTTATGCCGTGCATGTTGTGTGCCATTGTGCCCATGTACTCAATGCATGCAAGCACATTGAATACAGCAGACATTATGTAACACAGGACACTTGCAGATTGCTTCTGCATTGTTGTGACAGCTATATAGGTGGTGGTTGTCAGCACTGCTGTGCAAGGAGCATATATCAATATTTATTGTAGTTTTGACATAGTCTCACATTGTCTCGCTTGCTCTGAGGCATTCTAGTTTGGGCTACAGTTCCTGCAGTATCAGCTAGTGTGATCACTCATGATAACTCCTTGTAGCTTGATAACCATTCTTCTTTTCTATAACCTGTCATTTCCCTCATGCATGAAGGCATGTCTCGGTGGAGTCTACATGGAACAATATTCCTCTGAAGTTTGTCTCTGATAGCAATTGTACGTGAAAGATGTTGGAGTGCCTTGATCGGGCTGAACGGGGAAATCATTTGTACTATGTACTTCACATTTTGCTGTCTTGTGCCATTTTCAAAAGTTGTTCTGTACTGGTGCTTTTTTTTTCTTCTCATTTTGTACGTTTGTTGATGCGATACACATTTTTGGAGATGCCTAATGTTTTTTGTAGTTTTCTAAGAGGAAGCTTCTACAGTATTCAGTGTCTATTGTTGTAGTACTATAGGCAGTTCTCTTCCTAGTCCGAGTACATGGTCTACACATGTTCCATCGAGGCGTCTGAGCCATCTTTGAGTAAGCCCGTGGTGTATGGTGCCATTAAGTGAACTTTTTAGGTAGGCATAAATAGGTACTCACATTATCTGTATAATTCAAGATGCAAGATTATGTACAACACGAAATCTACGTATGTATCGAGGCAAGGCTTACTTGGTGTGCTGATAGTACACATATGGACAGTGCGTATTGGCAGTGTGTATGATACATGCTTGAATGAAGATATGCACATATGGGAGCAGTCACAGCTTATTACAGACAGTTGTCCTTGCTTTGAACATGATCATCTATTCAAGGTTATACAGTACGATTTCCAGGCAGTTTGAATTGTGTATACGTAGACCTAGTAAGTGTAAGTGTGATGTATCAGATTTTGACTTTATGACATTATGTTGAATTTGCATGTACTAGCAAAAGTCAGCATTATTTATGCTGCACTCGCGTGCATCTGACGTCCACACAACACCAGACTCCAGTGCAATGTATGTGGACTTCAGACATGAAACGTATCACAGTACCCTCTTTAACAGCATTTATTATTAAAGATTAGAGGTGCATACTGGTGTATTCCAGTATAAAGCTAGTGGAAGTCATACACTCCAGCCACATACAGTTGCAGTGTATGCTTTTCTTTGTCTTATAGTGCACAACTGCTCACTGCAGGCAGGCTGCCAGCAGGTTATTATCAATGACCTATACAAGCTCTCGGAAGCTTTCTTGGTTTTCTGAGCTATATAGTGTCGGTTGTAATGCCTGTCTTGCTTGTCAGGCTTGTACAACTATACTTCTTTGTGCTGTTCACCATCATCAATGCTGTTCTGGTAATGGCACATACCATCTGTATAAACTATCATTTGAGTCACCGAGATGTGTCTGTGTTCAGTTACCATAAACATAAATATATGACATTGAGGAGTTGGTAACAGCTGGTAATGCAGAAGGAAACTAATATTGACTACTGCCATTACCAAAAACAGAAATTGAAAAGAAGACTGTCAGCTGGCATCGAGTTCGGGTAATGATTACTCTAGTTTTGTTTTGATATCGGGGCAGATTTTTTAATGGTATATGGACATGGTACGCTGCATGGTTTTGTGTATTTTACGTAATTTATAACAAACATAGTAAAAGTGAAAATATATTAACTGTGTCAATTTGCTGCTAGGAAGAAAAAAAAAGAGAACAAGATACAGCAAACTTATCCTCCTCTTGGCCATTCGCAAAGCCCCACCAGCAAACAGAGGGAATTGGCGTCTCATATGATTGTTGTTAGTGGACCGTATGTATAGAGCATGTGCAAACAAAGAGGAGCGACGTACAGGACACGTAAATGAGGCTGTCCCAGAGCGCAGTGACTTCCTTCGTTCGGTATTCTAAGTTCTTAGGAAGTTGAGGCTTCTGCCGCCTTTCGTTCCCATTTGTATGTGTTCCAGCATCGGAACACTAATTTCCATCGCCGCTCCGTTCCTCAAACGAATTCGCTGCGGGGCAGTTTCGGTTTCAGTAACGCAGTTCTTCACTTTTTGTACAAAGTCATTTCATGCGGAATGCTAGAGCACATAAACTTTATTTTGCTGAATCGACGCAACAGTAGCCCTGTCTAGAGCTAATTCTGTAGTGAGCATGCAGAGATAGTGACAGTTGCTGCTTACGACAGGCAGAATGTGCGGGAAACGAGGCAGCACACCGCAGACTGAGTACGTCCGATGTTCGTAACCGGTGAGTTTCACTGTTCCTTTTGTTGTCTCTAAGATTACTTTCATGGATGAACCGATGTACTTACTTTACGTGAACTTAGCACGAGCGTATATAATGCATTGAAATGGTCTAAAGCAGTCTCTGTTTGTTTGGTGCGTGAACTGAGTTAGCAAGTAGGCTTAGTGGGAGGCAAGCTTTCTAGCAGCAAAAACGAGGTGTGGTGGACATTTTTGTTTTGTTCGAATTGACCGGGGATTTATTTGCTGTGTCAAGAACACGTGAGCTTTGTTAACACAACTAGGGTGTTATATTTTATGTTAGTGCTTTTTTTATACGGATGCTCCCGACACGCTGGGCTCGGCGCACGTAATGCAGCACAGCGTGCCGCTGTCTGGTTGCTGTTGAAACTGAAACTTATTGATTAACCTTTTCGTTGGAGCTTCTGGGGGAAAGCTGAAATTAGATGCCCAGCCAACCCACAGTGGAAGATTGTTCACTTGGGTGAAAGCAGAGTGTCTGCTGGTGAAATGTCTCAAACGTGCTCGTTCCTCGACCCATCGCGTGCTTCACATGTAGACATGTTTACATGTTTCACATGTAGGTGAGATAGGAAGTTACAAATAAAGCAGCTCCAGTTAA
>JARGYV010083337.1:0-20368 GCA_029532675.1 Ornithodoros moubata
TGCGGCGAAACGTTCAGCGCACTGCACCAGCATGGCGCAGAGCAAGAGCTTGCCTACAGCAAACAAGCCAGGCCTGCCGCGGCTGCGACAGAGGCTGCTCAAACAGAGTGCTCTGTTTAAGCAACTTTGTTTGCCTAAATTAGAAATCTAGAGAGGCGCATATGTATTTCTCGTAGCTTTTATTGATCTAGCGGTATTTGCGAGCTAACTGTAACTCTTTGTGAGACTGGCTTTTACCACTGCCGATTTCGTAATTTTTTCCCTACCTCGTTGACTTCGTTGTAACACTGCCTTGAGAGGTTATTTGAAACCATGATATGGACATCAGTAATCATATCGATGACTGGTTTTGTCGCCAGGAACTTGCGAGCACGGTGGCTTCACGTCACGGTGCAACTGCAAAGGAAACAGACGTACTCCGTTCTAGACGAGCAGTCTGAGGAAGTTACTGATTTCAATATCGTCGGCAGTTACAAACGGAAAGTAGCGGGGCGGGTAGTGAGCCATGTCATCGCATCGGCAACGCTGCCCGCACTGTCGGCGGTGCGTGACTTATCTGTGACGGGAATGACGACGCTACAACTGGTCAGCCGTTGCCCAGGTGCGCTAAGTGTAGACCTGCCATCGCTGTCACGAATAATTCGACTAGTCGGACTTTTCCCCGTTTAGAACATTGTGGACTTGGGATCACACGCTCGGAAATTAGTGCTGCTTGTAGTAGAATGGTGGTTCAAGAAGTGATTCTTACAGCGGAGCAAGAGGGCCTATTTCAACGATGCACCGCATTAATTTGTCTGCTTGACAGTTTCTCTGGACCGAATTTACACCGTTCTCTTGTTTTTAATTTTTCAGGGAAGTGATGCCGAAATTCTGCTCAGTTCAAAAGTAATCGCCCAGAAAGATGACTTCGATGTACTGCGGAAGGAGAACGGCGGCCTTCGCTACATCTGAACCTGTCGTGTGCTTGTGCAGCTAAAGTCACTGGACTCGAAATGAAATAAGCCACACCTGTGGCAGCAGGATTTCTTTAGCTCGTCATGTGAGAAGAGCTCACTGAAAACTATCACCTGTGCTAGTATGACGATAGCTATTTTCATACAGTACAATCTTTTATACCTAAGTCACTGGTGTTTAAAGGATAGACCACGATTTCTATCACCCTCAGTGGCATAGTCCTTGCAACAGAGTACAATGCGATAGAAAGCCACTGAGTGGCTGTCACATGAAGAGTCACAGATTTTTACTAAAGTTTACAAAGTAATGCAAATATGGGCTGTCTTGTACTTCCTGAGATTTTCTGTTTCTTTTTAATAACTCTTCAGAAGCCATGAACAATACTATAATTACAGCTCCTGCTAAGTGCTAGGCATATGATCTGAGAGTACAGTTAAACTTTATGTAATACTTCTAAAAGGAACATAAGTTACAAACGTAAAAGTTTACATACTAGGACGATGTTACATTAAACAAAGCAAAGGCAATATAGTCAGATTGAAGAGGTGGCAAGGCATACTGAGAAACAAACTTGTATAAGTGTTTGTTTATGTCAGTTCTGATTCCCACAGGAGCCACTTGTCATTACCTCAAGGTTTCCTTCATGTAGTAGACCCTAGTGGTGGCAGATTCAGGTTCCCTAAGGGTGAGTCTGCTATGACCCAACATGCTGCACATTGTATGACCACCAGAACCCCATGCCTTAGTCAGGACCTGGGAACACCCCCTGGTCAGTGGTACCCTAACTTTTTGGAGCATGGATCCCATGTCATGGCTTTACCATCAGAAATGCTCCAGTGAGAAGCTCTAATGAGTACTGACCCCATGGCTACACGAGAAGACTCCCAGGATTCACAGACCACAGTTTAGGGACCGCTGCCCTGGGTCTGCCTCAATTTCCTTTTCCATTCAACTGGTTGCTCACATACATTAAAAACAGAGAACATGCTGTTAAGTGATATAGATAATTAATATTTTGCTCAACTGTGTATATACATGTATATGTATCCTATATGTATATCAGAGAAAACTTTTAATCTATAGTATATGTGGATTTATCAACAGGAGAATATGAACTGTTATCAGACGCTGTATTTGAATAAAGATACGTCTTGGCTTATACAATTCACTGGCTCTCGATGGAAGCACCTCTGGTGGAGTTAAAACATCAATGTTTGTGGACTGGAATGTAGCAAGGATCAATGTTTGTACACCTACCTGCTTTGTGATGTGTCTGAGGGAGGTAAGAAAAGGCCTCAAATGCAGGCGCAGCAGCATTTCTCAATTTTACAAACTCACTGATTACGGCAAAGGTAATCTGTTAGCAAGCTGCATATAGATTGCAAAAAATCTTCATACCCTACACGCACACTGTCTTTGAGGTCACCAAAATTGTGCTTAACCAGAATCTCATGGTAGCATTACTTTCAACTAGTACACATTTGTTATGGTAATTTGTGGCTCTATATCACCAGACAACAATGATATGAGTAATGCTTAGGTGGTGACAGTTTGGTCTAATTTTACTTACTTAGTGCTCTTTACTCGGTACCAAGTGAATATCCATTCAAATGCAGAAGTGGTCAGGCACTTGCTAAACAATGAATAGACAAAACTATACGCATCATAGTTTGTTTAAGGAAGATATTTCATTCGCATAGTATGCCAAACACTGTACATTGCAGTGAATAAAAACAGTTCACTTTTGCTGCGTAGCTTTCCAGGCTTTCTTTTTCCCATACTTTTTCTCAGCTGCTTTTTTTGCCAGTTTCCTTCTTGACATCAATTCCTGAAACGATGACACGTGCTTAAGAGTGGCGCTCTACAGATTACTGACTTAATCCTTTTGCACAGCATTCCGCTGCATGCAGTTCAGTTAATGCTTTGCCACAAATGCCTAAGTTGCCTTCGGCACAGTCCAACAAGGCAATGTACTGCAAGCAAACAAAGTATAGCAGCTGCCACAAAATGCACAACAGTAGAACCCAGATTTCCTAACCTACAATCTAGGATCTTGTGATGCTGAAAACAATGAATCAAATAAAAGTTAACTAAAAGTTATTCTTAAAACAAAGTTATCCACCCCCAGACTACATGCTCCCTTTGTGTCCACTTTGAACAAAATTTTTTGTTATATGCATCTGATTTGCCCTGGTCTCATCACATCAGGCTGACACTGTCCATCATAATGCCAACCCTTACAGTGGATTACAACAAATGTTTTCCTCTGGTACTTACAGTAAAGATTTCCTCTCTGACAGCTTCCCACTTCTGTGCGATTGTGTCATTGTCCTCATGCTTCCTAAAGAACTGCACCCCTTCTGTAATGAAGTTTCCACTAAGTAATCCAGGACAGCTGGAACTGCCCCATCTTAAACATGCTGCTACCATTTTTACAATCCTTACCAAGAAGCCTGCGATCTCCAGGGACAAAAAAGAACCTCGACGGATCCACCTTCACTAAAAACCGCCCGTCCTGGTTGACGCTGAAATGACGGTGGATGAAGCCACAGACGAACAGCGTAACTTTCCGAACTACCTTTCATCTTCAATGCCTGCAGTCTCTGCCACATTCTGAGGTTCCTCTCCATCAGAAGAGTCATACTTGAATGGATTTTCTTCAAAACTTTTCCCCTTTTGTCTGCTACTGCTCGCCGCCCCTGGCTGCCCACGGCCCCCTTTCTGACTAGCACCTTCGTCGGAGTCGCTTTCTGGGAAGGGGTCTACAATCCAGGGAAGGATTCAATATTAGACAAGTCATTTGAAACTTATGCTTTGAAACCAGAATGTGTATTTAAATAAGAATTATTCTCGAGATGCCTGGTATTAGCAAGACTGGACCCACATTCACCACCGCTGTCGTCGTCTCCAGGGTGGAACATTTGGGAAAAGCTGAATGATCCTTCCTCTATCTGTTTTCTGCTCAAAGCTTCCTTCAGGGAGGAGCTCACTTCATAAAACTGTTCCTTTGAAACCTCAGGTAGTTGCTCATGTGGTGGGATCTCTTTCTTTTCCTTCTTCCTGAGGGTAAACAGGAATCGAGTTTGATACACGCTAAACTTCTTCAGTAAGACTATAAGATAGAGAACTCATGACCATACAAAAATGATCTTACAGCCTGCTAAATACACATACTTTGTAGTGGCTTCCTTTTTAACTTCAAATTTAGACGAATCTTCTTTTGCTGGATCAAACCTCAACTTCCTTGTGTCCCTGAAAGTACAACACGAATGTTCACGGTGGAAGCTCAGATAATTATGTGAGTTCATAAAAAGAAAAGCAACATACTTGAAAGCAGATGCTTTTTGCAGTGGCTTGCCATCCTCTGTAAGTTTTCTTCCAACAATGTCTTGAAGCACCCTCAGGTATTTCATTCGCTCGTCAACATTTTCACCGTGTGTATCCTCCTCTGCAATCAATGTACGACCAGTTTATAGGTTGAACAAATCCATGCTTAAGAAAGAAGCCAACATGTTCTCGCCTCGTTGGACACGTGATATAGTATATTTCTTATGTATAGATGTTGGGCCTTCCAGTGATTACCACTCCCTAGCCAGCCCTGCTCTGTGAACCTCACCTAAGTAACCATCATCATCGTAGTCATCTTCACTTTCGACAAACTGCTCATTCAGGCGAAATCTCTCGTCTGTGCCAATCTTGGACTGAAGTTCCCATACCTGCAAATATAACATAGGTACCCAATTCTGAAACAAACTAATGACTAGTTAATAGCAGATCCCCGCAGAATGCAACAAATACATGTCGCTGAACGGTCTTGCTAAAAGACATGGGTCCCCACTTAAACAGGGGCGTTAATGTGCTTGGAGAAGCCTAGAGATAGCGTATAGTATGTTAACAACAGCAATACCATGCTCATGTTGCATGAGCAGCAGCAGTATGCCAAATAAAGTTCCCTACTCCTGCGACACTGTTACATTGTTAACACCTGCTGTTAATCTATTTTTTTAATATGTCTCTACTTTATTTCTTTATTTTTACTGTTGTCCTATAGATTCTGCAGTGATTTGCAGCATGTATAAAAAAGAAGAAAAAATTTGTTTCGCTACCTAATTGCACCCTAAAGTAGAAGTATTAAACACTGGACCCTACCAAGCTTCCAAGAACTTGAAAACACGTTTCAAGGCTCATCGAACCAACGTATCAAAGACTTGATGCTGAACATTTGTAGTTCAAAAGATTCCCATGTCTGCCTCATGGCCATGGATCGCATAAGTCTCAGAGAATGGCTCTCCAGTGACTCCTAGGCTACCCTTCTTCTAATCCCCATGCCTTGCGACTGCTCACCCAGCAGTGGGAGGAAGACTTACTTTCTTCCCCTTTTTGCCTTGAAACTGTGGCCTGACACGAAAGTCGTTTTCAACTTGTGCAGACAAGTATTGACCATCCTCGTTGTCGCCCTCATTGAAGAGGGTGCGGCCTTTAGAAGCCTGTTGCACTACTTCCTTGTATGCATCACCTTCCTCATCGTCATCACTGTCTCGGAAGACAATTTTCTTGTTGCTATATGATACTCCACTGTCCTGCAGCAATCCAGGAAGTATACACAGTTAACAAACAGATTCAACGTACAAGTCAGGCAGCGGCGACAGCTTACCAATGATGCAAATGCAGACTTCAGCGCCTTGTGCTGCATTTTGCTCTGAGTTGCTTTGTCTTCCAGTGCCTGCAGCCGTCTCTCATTGTCCAGTTCTCGCCGCCTTCTCTTCACTTCTATGAAGGACCCCCCTTTTGGTCCTCGTTCTGCTTTTATGTTGCATTCCTCAAAGTCCTTGCCTGGCCACTCCTGACCCCTTGGCACGCTCTCTCCATTCACGACAGTTTCGAAGGATTGGCGGTGATCTAAAGCAGCCGTTGCTTCCCCTGAAAAGTAAGGACGTTCCTCGAAGCCCTGCGATCCATTCGCTGGCAGGTCGTCAAAGAGGAAAGACTTCTCTTGAGAAAACTCGTCTGGCAAAGGGTCCACCTATGTGCAGGCCATAATCATGAGATGTGAAATGAAAGTATTAAGGCTTGTGATGACATACAGTTTCTTTTACCTTCTTCTCTGCAGGATACGTAATGCGGGATTTTTTAACAATAGTTACATCCAGCCTCTCATCGTTCTCCTGACTGTACTTTTCCATTTTTTCAGTCTTGATGGGGGTTATGTTCGAATCCCCAATCCGTGCATTGTGGTTCTAAAGTAGTTGTTAAGGGTGAAAATTTTAGCAAGGGGACATCAAAGTTCGAGATGGTAGATTTCCACCTATGCACAATATCTGTAAAACGTACATGGATAGCAGTAACTCAAAGTTTGTGTCTGAATGATGTGCAACCGTCTCTGTGTCAGTTAACGGGTGTTGACATGGAGAAAACTGGAAAGTGGACTATTTAGGGTCAAGGTTTCTATTTGTTCCCCGCTTTCAGCCACTAGAACCAGTGGTGAATTGTTCGAGGATGACCAGATTGGAATGACAGAGAATTCACCAGTTCACCACCACTCGTAACTGGCAAGTCCAATAACGCCACCACATCATGCCAAAAAATGCAGAACATACGTGAGAATGCATATAGTACCATCTGTAAAACAAAACGGAAAGAGCCATCTTTGTCAGCTCTGATATGCGAAGGAATCTTTAAAGCTTGGTAATTTTAAAATCAAAATGATTATAGTGAAACTGCTTTGTACTTGAAGTCTGTTTTATGGCAGCTTTCAGCATAACAAAGTTACTTGCGCTTACTGATCACCTTACAGTTCCTTTAATGATGACAAGGATACGACCTCATTTTTGTCACTCATGCTGATTTCGCCTTGGTTTATCCGCTCAGCTTCTCGTCGTATCCTGAAAAAAGCCACAAAAGGCAATCAATTGAATCCGTACCGGACACCACTGGAAACATATATATGCTGCTGGAACTGGATATTACATACAACTGTGCCTAAAAGAACTGCCTAATATATCGACAGATAACTGCTGAAACCCACCTTTGTATGTAGCTTTCCTTGGCAACCTGAACAATAATGTTGTTGCCCTTCCATACTGTGTTGTTATAAGTTTTGATACCTAAGGGCAAGTACGAGTTCAAGTCCAAACTGCAAGAAAATCTGGTATGTTTAGAGTGTGAATGCAACTCACAATTGATCAGCTTTTCTTGCGAAAGGCCAATGTCCAGGTAGGCAAAGGTTCTTAAAGGAACATCCGATTCATCTTTTTTTGTGTGTAGCTCGACGTTCTCGACATGTCCGAACTTTCCGAATCTCTTTCTCAGTTCTTCTTCCTGTATATCACTGGCTAGATTTCCCACAAACAGCCTTTTCTTCATGTCTGGTGTACCTGCAAAAATAAGAAACAGCAACTGTTACGAAAACTCCAAAAGTATGGCCCCTGAACACGAGAAGAGGAAACAAAAGCGTCGAGCTGACCCGTTGCTCCGATTCACACCCACTGTTCATCACACAGGTCAAAACGGGGGTTTAAAACTTCAGACAGAGGACTCCACAAGTTACCTTCGGTAATGTGCAAAGTCAGTTTCTTTACATTTGGAAACCAAATATAGGCTTGTATAAACACCTCACCACTACTAGGAGATGACACCGACGCTTTCCTGCTCCACGGTTCTATAACATGTATATGTTTCGTGAGTCCTTTGTCAATTACTTGCTTTTCTGTGTGTTTGCGTGCCGATTGACATGTGAGGGAGAAGAGCCTGGGTATGCTGGGAAAAGTACCACTCGCTTACTCTTCTTCACCTTTTCTTTATTAATTTCATTTTTAGTGGAGGATAATGACAAGCAGTACATGTAAGCTTCGTTTCCAATGCGGTTGACGCACTGACGAGTACATGATTTGCGGGACGACTGTTGGTGCATCTGATCCACTGCCCTGCTTTTCCACAGCGCAAACTAGCAAACAAAGATAGCGAATGGGATAGTACATAAGGGTATCAGACATGCGTATCGCTTTGGGGGGAATAAGGGCTTCATTTTCAGTCTAACCGACAGCAGGAGAGCAATAATGATCTCTCTCGCTCTACCGTACAGGAAATTTGGGAAGCAAAAGTAGACTGACGCAGTACCAAGGGGAAATCGTAAAAGAAGTAGCAACGTACACGTTACACAGACGCTCTGGACAACGACGCGCAGAAAATACCAGTAAACAGTTAGTCCACGTGCACCTCAAGCACCATACACGCAAAACACGTTGATTGCGCCGCTGCAAGCAACGCAATAGGCGGCGCTTGTGTCGCAAACTTTCCGAAAAATTACGCACAAAACTTTCGATCATGGACAAACTCATTCGTCAAAAATGAGCAAAAATGTCAACAAATACGTCACTCGCGATACGTGTACACCACTGGAGAGTACACAGTTACGTAAGCGTGTAGGCGAAGGTGACTGCGCGGTTGACGTTACTGGGATCGTCATCGCCATAGAGTTCGGATCTACGATTTACTGTTTGCGTGTGTGCAGCAGTGTGTTCTGTTACGCACTTCCTCAAACCAAATGCTTAATTGACGGTAAGTTACGTTCCATCGTATCTTATACATCACATAGTGCTGATACACGTTTATCCCTTGCAATACACATGGATACTTCTTGTGCCTGAACATCTGAAACTGCTCGACTTCTGCGGCTTTCTCGCCAGATGTTACCTCGTGTTTGAAACAGTTGCATTGTGGTAAAGTGGACCATTAATTTTCTCGAAGGGCAATTTATATGTCTTCGCTCAGTTTGTGTGATTCGTAAGTTATCATGTAATGTAATGGGCTCAGCGCGTAGTGCTGACGTGAATGTGCTCGACCACGTATCCGCTTCATATTCACCGAACCAGTTGGATGCGTTCGCTTCAACACAGCAATATGTATTCTCCTAACAAGCCGTTCCTTTTAATAGCTGTGGCAGGTCAACCACAGTTCAGGAAAATATTGGATGAGTTGCTATAATAGGCCTTCTAGCTTCGTTTGCCGACAGTTACATTGGAATTGCGCAAGTTCTTCTGTTCCTGGAAACACCTCGTCGCTGCGCATAATGTAAAACACCATGCGCGTGACGGAGGGCTCGGCTTGACGAGTCCTTGGGTATGCAGGAGAGAGCGCTATGCCAGGTATGACATGCGCGCCTGATGTGTATTCAAGGAGGCAAGTTTAAGCTTTGCATTGGAGTTAGTGAGCTGTAAACAGATGATAGTATTGTAATTGGAAGTATTTATACGAAATACTGGCAAACCAAGTTTTGCTTTGAGGTAATGTATTTAGTTGCTTGTGTGAAACACGGAATATCACGTCTAGGTTGCAGGAATGTAATACGATTTATGAAATGAGGATTAAGGGGCCTCACTGGAATCGATACCATATATCTATTGACCCTTAAATATTTGTCTTCAGTACGTCCACTTGAGATACTCTACATGCATGCAAGGAAATATTATCATGCAGATTGATTCCCTGAATCAGAGAGGTATTGAACTTTTACCCAGGTGAGCATCACCTTGAAACCACTGCATTGTTCATGAACATGTTGTTACAAGTTGAGCATACTCACTGTGCTTGGCAATTTCTTTCCTTCGAACACTAGTATGTTTGTTCTTTGTTCCTAAAGTGCTGTCATACTAGCTTGAGAGCAACTGAAATGAGATAAGTACTGTCCTTTGATTGATGAAGGTGAGGGAGATTTTAATGAAGCTAGTGTGTGTGAAGGCGCTGGTGCACACTACTTTCGATGCTTGCTATGAAATGTGTCCATCTTTTCCCTCTGTTGGTCTTGGAAATAGCAACTGCAAACATTTCGCCAACAATTGCTGCCCCTTTTAAACTTTCCTGTTTAGCAGGAAATTGTTACTATAAGAACACAGTGGCTATAGTATATTTAGTAGGCAGTGACTAGAGTGACAGGGCCCCCGTTAGCCGCAATGCTAGTAGGGTCACAGGGAGATACAGACGGATCTGCTATTGAGCCATATGTTATGATGCGTCCATACATTCCACGGCACATGTGAGCTGAGGCATCGAACATATATGATGCAACATTAATAAAAACGCAAAAAATCGATGAATGCGGTGACGCCTTGTTTCGTACCCTGTGTAAGCTTGGAATGCACAAACACTGCTGGAATGGCCGTGAGTGCCATGGGTACTGTGCTGCGTGTGCGATATGATGCTGTGACGGCAGCAGTGGAGCAAAAAATGCCCTCTCATTCGTTGAAGGACATTTTAGCAGTGCGGCAGGAATGATACGAAGAGTAAGTGAATAAAACAGCAGATTACAACAACTTTCATTCAAACAAAAGCATCCTAATGCAATCTGAGCAAAGCACCCTAACCTTGTTCCTAATAGGAGTTTTCTGAAGACATGTTGTCCAGCCACTGGGAACCTGTGTTTCACAAGATGGAAACAACAGCATGTTGAGTATAATGACACATTTTCTGAACACAGTTTGGCTGAATTTAGATGTACAGTACATACAATGAATAAGGAAAGTTCAGGACCCTCAAAGTGATAAGTGTTTGCTGTGCTAAAGGAGTTGTATTTTGTTTGTCGTTTTTATATCCCTGTCTCTCAGTTTAACTCTTGATCATGCACCAGCTTGTCTACAGCTTGTCTCTCTTTTCATTGCTCTAAAGTATGTCAATGGCACCCTGGTGTCACTGTTCGCGTGATGTTTAGCGCTTTTATTCACGTTGCATAGGTGCTGGATGCCCTATGAATCACTAGCGCCATGGAGGTTAGTGACGCACAGGAGAACATGTGGTATAATAGCGGTTCCATCAGTATCTTGCCGTGACACCACCAGCATTGTGTTGCGGCCAACGGGGTCCAGTCGCTCTATCAGCCGCAGTGTCGTGATGGTGGCCTGTCACTCTAGTCACTGCCGATTTGTTATTGTGGAAAGTGGGGACGCTAGGAAAGGGCAAAAACAGATGAACAAACAAATGACAAAAAGTAGGTGTTTTAGACTTTGCTGCATGTTCGACGTGTAGGACGAAAGTAAACACACAACAGTATTGCAGCTGAGCACCAGCTGAACAACAGCTTCGCCTTTGACCTTTCTGTATGTTCAACGTTTTTTGTTGGAAAGTAGTACATATTACTAAAAGCTAATTCTTAGCAGCAGAATTAGGTAAATTATAGTTATAAATTGATTACCACATAAATGTGAATGGAAACTTTTTATTTCCTTCAGCAAAAGATCTCTCGCTCCAATTATTTAAGGGATACATGAAAATTGCTCCCAGTTCACCAGAAGAAGAGCTTAGTAAACCTAGTCACAAATGCTCCTTTTGGGTGAGCAGTATGCGCAAAAACCTTTTTTACTTGTTTACTTGATGCAGATATGATAGACATTGCAAAGTACTTCCAGATTGCTCGTTTCAGTACAGGCCAGCACCATGCCATCACTCGCAGATATAGTAATTTTTCTAATGTCTTCCCTCTTCTCGACGACAATGTCAGTTTTCTGAAGTGCTTCCAAATGTTACTTCTTTCGTTCTGTTGTTTCTTATTCATGGTCTTTGCAATTTCTTTAAAGACCAGCTTCATCTGACCCTCTCCATCTTTCGACGCTGACAGGGGAAAAACACGTGGCACCATCGCATGCAGTGAAAGCCATTTCATAGCTTAGTGCAAATGTATAAATTTTATAATATGATTTCTGTTCAAAATTCAGGACCCTAGTGTACTTTTATTTATGAGCTGGGTCATACTTGTTTCATGAGTATTCATGCTTACAATGCAGCATGTTTGACAGGTATCACCCTATAGTCATTCAACTAAGCATTCTATTGTCTTATATCTAGGCAGCTTGTACATCGTAACAGTATTCTTGAAGATGCTTCGAAGTAAGTATTTCAATTCTGAGGCGGCTGCCGCTAGTTATGTCTAGTCCCAACTCTGTTGTCCATTGTCTGTGGTCTCAATTTTTCATTATTGTCTGTTTGCATACATGTGAAAACGGATCACACGTAGCGTAACAAAAATGCAGTTCATGGAGTACAAAAAATTTCTAAGGAACCATTTCTGAAATTTCGTTCACTCTTCCCATACTGTTTTGCATTTTTGCTCAAAAAGTCACTATAACCAACTCATAACATTCACAAACTAAGACCACATCCAGACGCACCATTCATTTATTCATGTCTTAACAAAATTTGTTAAGTTTGCAATTCTGTACCGAAGTTAAAATTATACAAAGAGCTTTCATAGTTCTAAGCTGCCAGCGAACTTGCCCATGTTTCGTCGTACTCATCGACGTTTTAACTTGTCTCTGTGTATAGGGGTGTATGGACTTCATGAAAACATTGTGGACAACAGTAATAGTCAGAAGATACTTTATTAGCAGTCAATAGAAGAACTATCGATATGGACCATACAGGTCGTTAACAGGTCGCAGGTCGTTAACACTTCCTGCTGTGGTCACGTTCTGTGTTCCTGGTGATGGAAGCATTGCAATATATCTTTCAAGTGCTATCTCGTCGCTGTCAGTTTAAAATGACTGTGGAAAGGGGGTGAGGGTTTTAATAGGGGCTAGACTTAGATTGGTAATACTTGCTGGTGCATTTGTTGTAGTGAGCCCAGAAGTTCTGTATGAATGTAATTTCTTCTGTGTATCCTACAGGCTAATGTGAAGATGGAGGTAGGTAAACAGTGATGTACACCACAATATGTTGTTATGGTGAGGGTTTAAAAAGTCTTCTTCTTCACCCATCTAATGTTATTTGGAAGTCTTTACTGTATTGCATTCTTTATAATCTGTTCTGTGCCAATTCCTGTGCTCGTCGCAGTTCTTGTTATAATTTGACTTATGTTGAATGGCCCTGTATGCCATGTTGTTTAGCTTGTGGTCTTGTAAAGTCATTGATGTTGACAATTTGATGTGGTCAATAATTCATGCTTGTTGTCACTTGTGACTAATAGGCCAAAATAGACCTTTGACTAGTTTTGGTATAAAAGACCCGAGCAATACTTTTGCTCCTATGAAACAAGGAGCTGAATAAGGCAATCCACTGCTCACATCAGTAACGTATATTCAAAGTTCATATGATGAGAGCCTTTAGCTGCACCCCAGCACAGTTGAAAACAGGATGCACAGATGTATAGGCACTGCCTTTTGGGGCAACCTTCTAATTGTGCGCAGAAATATCTCTTCCACACTGGGTTGTGGGTTTAACTCATTCACTCCACACTCAGCAATATTCTGTTCTAAACTCTATTGCCAGCTGGGACTAGCTGCCACTTTGCTGCATTTGAACATTCTGTACAACCAGAGTTTTTATAATGTTAGGTTCTGATCCTAGAAGCAGTGCCTCGAGGAAAGCACAACACTTTTTGTGTGCCCTGTGCCTATTTGTATGTTCGATGTAACTTGTTCAGTTTGTTTACTTTGTTACTTTTAATTACTGTCCATTTGAAATTGTTTGCTGTGTGAGCGTTGCAAGTAGTGCCTTAGCAACATGCCTGTTGTGTACTCTTGTGTTCAAGCTAGCTATTCCCTATGCGACAAATGGAAATTTCATGAATGAGGCTATAACAGGTTGGCATCCTCTTTTCTCCAGGGCAGCTGGACAGATGTTGCCGCCCCCATGGGCTTGCACAACCCAGTGTCTTCTGCATCAGCTTCCTCGCCTTCGATACGGCGCAGAATGGTTCCCCGAATTACTGGTGAAACTACCAAGATGGACCATAGCACTAGAGGCGACGGTGGTCGAGACACCAGGTCCACTCTGTGTCGGAGTGGATCGCCTGACCTTGAATGCCAAGACTGGCTCCCAGATGAGAGTATCGCAATGGAAGTCAAGGAGCCACTTCTAGGCGATGAGATTGACCTAGAAGTGAAGTCGCCAAATGGGTTCCTCCATCACAGTTTGGCATCAACGGCTTCCGAACCCTTGTGGTCCATAGCGGTCCAGGTGTTCGTGCCATTCCTTATAGCAGGGTTCGGGACTGTAGGTGCTGGACTCGTGCTGGACATTATTCAGGTTGGTTGATTGTCACAATATTGACTGTAGTTGATAAATGACTAGCACTATTTTACCGAAGCTAATGAAGCTGGAAAATGGATCATTGGTGAACACTTTTTTATTTACTAATTTCCTTCTTTTTTTCTTTCTTTCTTTTCAAAATAAGAGGAAATTTGAGATATATCAAGGTACAGACTGTGTAATAAAGTGTACCTTTTAGCATTATTAGTTAAGATATAACAGCATATGTCAGTGTCACACCATCGTTAATACTGTTTCTCTTCGTTTTCCTTCGTAGCATTGGCTAGTCTTCGAAAAAGTTTCGGAGCTGTTTATTCTGGTGCCAGCGTTATTAGGGTTGAAAGGAAATCTAGAAATGACATTGGCCTCTCGGCTGTCTACACAGGTGAGGCACGTGCATCACTTCATCTGTTACAGCAATGGCTTTGAGCAGTTGGAACCTTGTGGTGCTGGAAAATTTATATGAAAGAAGAACTTTAGAATTCAGAAGACAAAGTTCCCAAGATTGCAAACTCTGTTTTCTGCACTACCAGTATATTTTGATTTACAGGCTAATCTAGGGAATATGGACACATCATTGGCACAGTGGAAAATGGCAACGGGAAATCTTGCGCTTCTGCAGGTGAGGAGTAATTTATGCGCACTACCTTTTGATTATGCTCACCTTCTATCTTCACATATTTATCTGAGGTTCCTGATCTTCTGTTAAGCTTTGTTGTGTTGAAAGACTTTAACTGTGCTATGTACTGAAAGTATGCTTCTGATGTACTGATGACATAATTATCTTTCCTTCAGAACTTGCAGTGTAAGTTACGAGATTTGGTCTCCTCTCCACATTCATTTATAGCTTCTGTTCCTCTCTGTGTACCTTCCTGATTTGTGTTGTTCAGTTTGTCATTGTGGAGTCATGGAACTGATTTATAGAGTACACGCTTTATACATTCATAATGTGACGCGTGCGTCAGTCCTCGTACTACTAATAGGAGTAGCATCAGTTGGTGAATGAAGTGTTGGAATAGTTTGGTATGTATTGATAGGAGGCTGTGTGGGTCCTTTGTAGCTGTTGAATATATGCTAATTTCATTCTTTAACCTGCTTCCTTTCTTCTTGGGTGGATCTACGTGCAGTGTCAAGCTACAGTAGTGGGTTTCTTGGCCTCTGTGTTTGCCGTGGCCATGGGCTGGATCCCAGACGGCGAATTCAGCTGGAAGCATGCGCTACTGCTGTGCTCGAGTAGTCTAGTCACAGCCAGTGTGGCCAGTCTGGTTTTAGGTGAGACCATAAAAATGAGTTACAATATGCATATTGCGAGCTCTGACGTTTCCTTCACCATTCTTTGCCTGCAGCTGTGATGTGTTTGCTGCATTGCTGACTACTTGCAAACATTTTTTGTTTTTGATCCCTAGGGGCAGTGATGATAGGGGTTGTCATAGCTTCACGGAAGTGCCACATCAACCCAGATAACGTGGCCACCCCGATAGCTGCTTCACTGGGAGACCTAACCACGCTTGCACTTTTGGCTGTTGTGTCCAGCTTTCTATACACAAAACTCGGTAGGGACAATCTTTCCTTTTTGTCTGTTACTGGCTGTTCTAAGAATGGTTTTCTTGCCTTTGTCTTTTCTCCTAATTTCAGAAGAAGAGAGGTGGCTAGTAGCAGTTATCTTGGTAGGGTTTTTACTTTTGCTTCCGGTATGGGGTGTCCTGGCCTGTGCTAATCCATACACGAAAGAGGTTCTCTACACAGGATGGTGTCCTGTTATTTCAGCCATGGTGATATCCAGGTATTTCTGCTTGTGTCAATCTTGTCTTACTATCAGATGGCATGCATTACAGTTTTGAGCCAGACGTGCAGCTGCCTCAGTGTATTAACAAACTTTCTTCTTTTCTTTTCAGTATTGGGGGCTGTATACTGGATTTTACAGTATCAAGGTTTCATGGTGTGGCTGTGTTTCAACCGGTAATCAATGGTGCGTTTTTTTTTTTTCTTCAGCCCTCGTTCACTGTCACTGTGTTTCCAGGTGTACAGCACTGTCTGTGCACAATTATAATATCATCTTATGAGTAACTTATTTCTATGTGCTCTCAATTACACTCTTTCGGTTCACTTCTTTGTGGTGCTCAATCTTCAGAAACTAGCAACTAAATTCTGTATTCTAAATTCTGTAACATATTAGCCCGCTCACGATCTCACTTTAGGTGTAGGAGGCAACCTAGTGGCGGTACAAGCAAGTCGAGTCTCAACATTCCTTCATCAAGAATCGGAACTGGGGTCACTGCCCAGGTCGGATTCAAAAGTCTGCATCAGTCCCATGTCTGCCTTCTTTGGAAAAAGTAGGTGACTTAGAGCAATTAGGTTGGTAGGAGTGACCAGGGCCGGCGAGAAGGAGGGGTCAGCTGGGGATGGAGCCCCGGGGCCCGCGGCGCTCTGGGGGCCCGCCTTATCGAGGGCCGGACAGTTTGCGCCAGGGAAACAAGGACTCATCCCCGGGGCCCGTAATTTCTCTTGCCGGCCCTGGGAGTGACCAGCTAAGCCTCAGGTGCACCCCTTGGGGGAAAATTAGCAATAACAGCTTTCACCTGGTGTGGTTCTCAGGCATCCACTCTAGGACAGCGAGGGTGCTTCTTCTCATGGTCATCCCGGGTCATCTTGTTTTCACCTACGGCATTCGGCTGCTCAAAGCGGGCCACACATCAGTTACACCTATGTTTCTCTCTGTATACCTTCCAGCTGGAGTTATACAGGTAACACCATCCTTTGACAGCCTCTTTTGTTATATGTGCCTATTCTACAAATTAAGGAACTCATTTGTAGTGTAATTAATGGAATTTTTTTACATTCCTGCAACAGTGCTACATAAATCTACTACACAGTTAGGTTTAATTTCATTTTCAACTAAAGGAGCTGCAGGTTCGAAAAAAAAAAAGCCAATAACATGCTAAACAATGTGAATCCAGTGTAGAAATAAGCTGCATAAGTCGAGTAGATGGGTCAGAATATTTTATCTATTTGCTCACTTGTCCCTGTCCTGAAATAGTTACGTCATTTTGGCATGCAGGTGTTCCTCCTCCTGTATATAGCACATGTGATGGTTCATTGGATGTGGATGCAGGGCGTGGACCCTGACAACTCCGCCATTCCATATCTCACGGCCCTCGGAGATCTCATTGGCACGGCTCTTCTTGCCTTGTCTTTCTTCCTGCTGAGTGTAATTGGTGATGGGGATTCAGATGTCGGAGATTGAGGGGGTTTCGTGCTGCTGAATGCTGCTCCCAACGGGTCTTTTCAAACTACTCTCATCCTATGTGATGTTGCACCCTGGTGCTTCACAGTCACATATATATATATATATATACTTTTTTTTAGCTTTTGATGTTATTCATCGTCGGGGATAGGCCACGTGCATCAGCACATTTTGTCTGCTTCGGACGGTATCTTTTGAGAAACTCGGGTACAGTGAACCCCTGTAACTTGAAGTCGTAAAAAGCAGAAAAATTTTCTAGCTAAGTGAGCCGCTAAATATACACACTAAATGTAGCAACCGCAATGCACCACGTTATAACACGCAAGAAAAAAGACATTCCTGCAAAGTAATAGGGCTCGTAAACAGTTCCAAGACCATTTACTTTTCAACCTCATCCATAATAGTGGTCTATTTAGTATTTGCGTCTGGAAGCAAGAAAGCATCTTCAAGCACTTTAATGGAACGCATAAGCTGCTCCTCCCCGCTGTTGCACTCTACCTTGTTACGGAGCTAACCAGGCATCCTTCTCGGATGATGGCTGGACCTCGCAGGGCTGTTCATTCTCCACATGTGACTCTGGCACATCGCTACTGAGGTTCCTTAAAGTTCAACTCCTCTGAGCCAGTCTCCTCAAAACACGCAAGGCGCACTACGTTTCTGCACAATTCATCACAGCCACTAAACTCGTCTGTTGGCTCCGGTAGTGGAAGACGGGAAACCCGCATGCATTTGCATTGTTCAGCAATCACGTCAGAAGCTGGCAATGAACCAAATGAAACAGACAAGCACAGAGAAGTGCACACAAAACCAACAAAGTGGTGCTTGGGGCGGTTTGTGACAAGGGGCCATTGTGGGAAAATGGGAGGGAAGGATGGGGGTGAGTAGCTAGGAGTGGAAGGCTTTGACCTTGGTATTTTTGTGGCATGGAGGACCGAAGGATACATGTTATCAGCAGTAGGTACGGTGACATACCAGGAATGGAATTTCGGGCTATTCGTACTGGGGCAAAAAAAGGGCTGCGAGTTGAAAAAGCCCAACTACACAAGAAGCATTGGCACAAGGATCGGGATGCCAGAAGAATTCGAGATAACAGATATTTCGAGATAAGCGAGTTCGAGCTAATGACGGTTTACTGTAACTGCATTCGTCTGGCATTAGTCACTGCCTCATAAGTCTGTTACGCAGCAATGTGTGAGCTGCTGCTTTGCGAGTAACATGCAGCTTTAGTAAGTGCGTGGTTTTAAGTTAGCCCTGATCAGTGACGTATACGCCGTATTTTATTTATTTCCTGGACTCTGTGGTTAAGACACTGGCTGCCCGAGGCAAAGGTGCACTTTGGACACTTTTGGTATTTTATTTTGATCACTTGACTTTAGCGGAAGGTTGTTTCATCAGTTGTCTCGCGACATAAACCCACAAATTATTATCATTATTATTTATTATTACTGTAACAAGCAGACTTCCAGCACAAAATTCTTGGAAGTTCTTGTTCTGATGCTTCCCCTACTTGCAACTTTGCAGGCTGTTAGGTCTCTAAGCAGCCACTCTGAAGTGCCTTTTGATGCTGCAGCATCAGTGCTGATCTTTTGTGTTCAATGTTTTTGTCCTCTGTTTCTGTTCTACGTCTGGATGATCAGTCTTTTGATCGAGCATGTGTGATGTGAAATGGAACAGACCTTGACTGTCTTTCGTTGTTCGCCCTGGTGCGATGCGAAGTAACTTGCAATCTTGGGCAGCAAAAATGGTAACAGCCTTTTTTTCTCTTTTGCCATTTGTACTGGGAGCAATGAATAGAAGCCATGCTTATAAATTGCGTAAGTCCTGATCGTGCCGAGTGCCGCACAACTAACTCCCATATGCCAGCCATTGTGTTTCGCTTTAGATATTTGAAGCGAGGAGATTCTGGCGTCCTACGCAATGGCACCGTGCGAAAGTTTACCAGTTCAGCACGTGGTACTTAATTCTTAGTGTCGAGGGAATCTTCCTGCTGTCTACCTTTTATGCCGAGAAAGGTGGTAATTTCTCGCAAATCCTGTTTCAGTGAGGTTTTTATGAAGAACAGAGTCTTAACCACTGTTGGAAACACTGCCTGTTTGGTTGCCTTTACTCTCCCGCATTATATTGAGGCTCTGTGATGACACCGAATCTTCTTTGTAGCTTCATGCGTAGACAATATGATTGCAGCGAACCTTTAGCAGTCACTGTGTAATATATTCGAGCTGTGTGTGCGCGTACTCCTGTTTTCAATGGTGCACTAGGAGGATGCACTGACTAACTGCACCGTTTATGTTCCTATCACCAGATCATGATGTGCTGTACAGTTTCGGTTCATTATCATAATTAAATGTACTGACTGGTTTCAAAGGATCAATGCTAAGTCTTCATGAATATCTTGTCTGTTGACGAACACTTTTGTGCACGTTGACCTAGGGGTACCTGCTATATTTTGCAAAGTGTCACCCCTATCTCTGTTGTTTGTTGCTTCTGCTGCTATATTACATACTGAGAATTGACATCGATACATTTGCCACATATGACCTGCACTACCCGCTACCAGAGTAAAAGCAATGCACAGGCTGTGTACGCTGCGAGTCAACAAACTGCAAATTGTGCCAGGTACGCCACGAATCAACAAGAAAGACTACATATTAGATGTTCTCGCAGGCATATTTTAAAATAAACTCGTGCTTACAACCACAGGACACTTGACATATTTGCAAGGCACATGTTAGTTAATTATAGTGTGTACAGCATATACCAGATATACTTGCTATCGTAAGAGGTGATATGTCATACTTCTTTCAAAAAACAGAACGACTGACAACACGGGTCTCAGATTAATCAGTTCCTTGTGTCAGAGAAATTTGATGTCCTAAAGTTCAGCTCGTAAATTTGGGAAACCACGTTTTTTACTTGGAGGAAGCYTTGTAGAGCCTCAAGAAATATATAACGTCGTCAAACTTCAATTTCCTATTGTAGTGCACTACATAGTACTACACGGCTGCTGTGGATAGGTTTTAGTACATTATTTAGCTTGGAGTCACCGAAAGAAAACTTTTCTTTTTCTTGCTTAACTGGATCCTTTAGTCAAACCCTGCGCTCAAAAGATATGTTGCTTCTCCTGAAGTTGCAAGTCTGCTTCTCCTCACGCATTTG
>JARGYV010083359.1:0-11342 GCA_029532675.1 Ornithodoros moubata
TGGGCTTTCGATGCGGTCTTATATTAGTACTAACAATTCTTATTTCACTAAAGTTTCGGAATCGAATTTTCTGTACGAGACCGTCCCTTTAAGGCAAAGACTTAACTCAAAGATTTACCTTTGAAGCGAGCGATAAGGGCAGGCGATATGGTACGGTAGAACTCTGTGAGCATCTCGTGCCGCGTGGCAATCACGGCTTCCAGGCACTTGGCAGAGGCTCGGCGTACCTTCCAGCTCATGTCGTCGTCATCGCTGTATTCCTCTTCACTCTCACTGCAGGACCAATCCAAGAATTGTTTTTTCCCGCGTCTCACTTTTCCTGTTATTCCAAGAAAACGTACCCTTCTGTGTCCCCCCGGTCCATGTCCATCATGTTGTCGTCATCTTCGTCATCATAGTTGTAGTTTGGGTCATAGCAGAGATACTCCAAGCATATTTTCACTATCTAGAGTGTGCAAGCATAGGAAAACACGGTTTAAGATTTGCACTATGCCCAAAGTCACGTTCAGCACTGCATCAAAAAGGGTTCCCTACTGTGGACACGTGAGGCGATATTTCTTTTGGGCAACGGCGAATCAGGCTCTCAAAACCTTGGAGGCAATATTCCCGGAGCTCGTCGTCTTCAACCTTGCAGTATTCCACCATGAAGGGCATCACCTTCTCCAAGTGCTCTCCAATACGGTGGCCAGCGTGGCGGCTGTCGAGAACAAGGCACTTTGTAACAGTGTCTTGCCATAAAATTCTACCGCGTAACTCTACTGCACCTGATTGTCCCGATGCACTGAATGTAGGTACGTATAGTTGACGTAGAGGAGTTTTTCGCAAGCTCTTCCAGAACTGTTTCCATCAGCTTGTTAAATTGACCCTGGCTGCAGCTCATCACTAGATAGCCTAAAACCAGCAGCATGTTTACAATTTCAAATCCGGTCTCACTGCTCTCTCCGAAAACGGCCGTTTTTGTACTGAGATGGTAGCGCTTCTATTTGTAGCATCCTGAAGTTTGAGGTACCTATGAAAAGGTCATTCCTTCGACTAAATACCTATAATTACGGAATTTTCACAAAGCACAATGACACACCAGTATAAAGCGCCCAAATTGGGCATGTTGTTCGAATATGGGTGCTCCTAGAAACTGGTTATTCCTAGAAACATTATTTGGCGCTTTACACTGGCGTGGCGATGCGCCTTGTAAAAATTCCGTAATTATAGGTACACAGTCCAAGGAATTGCCTTTTCATAGGTACCTCAATCTTAAGGATGCTACAAATACAAGCGCTACAATCTTGGAACGAAAACAGCGTCCTTGAGAGAGCAGTGAGACCGGGGCCTTAATATAAGGACTCAAGCACTTACCAATGGCTGCAATCGAACGTTTCCGCACAGCAAGTCTCGGCGAAGCCAGCTGCGGAAGCAATGCCTCCTGCACTGCCATCTGGTAGGGCATCAGTAAAGCACCAAAGCGAGCCAGCAGGTCACCGAGAATATCGAGGGCCTCCAGCTGCACTGACACGTCTTCCTGGCGGGCAACTGCGGCACTGAGTCGACCGGTCATTTTCTTGCAGACAGCAGTGGCTAAACCTCCCCCTCCTCCTACAGCCGGCAGCTCACTGATCACAGTCTTCAGACCTGTACGACAGTTATGTATTCTGTTTACAAACGCAACTGTGACATTTATATTTTGTGTGTTGTGGCACCTTCAAATTAATCGTAGTAAAAAGGAATAGCAACGGAATCTTACCGATGCTCGATATGTCGCGGAGTTGCTCCTTCTCAGACACCATGTTGTTGCACAGGCTTTCAACTATCATTTCAACTTGGTATTCTTTCACCTTGTTCACAAGAGGGCCCAAGCTAGCATTTTAATAGAAACAAGAGCAAAACTGACAATAAACATACTTGTTTACAAGAGCAAAAACGTTATAACGACGGTGCTACTAACCATTTTACTGCGAGGTTTTGCACTTCGCCATTCTTGTCTTCCAAGAGTTTGAGGAGCATCTTCACAACTTTCCTCTCACTATCTTCGTCTAGTTTGATAGAGTCTTTCTGCAGCTCTGCCATCAGGTCATTTGTGGCCATGAACCGATAATCTTTGTCACTCGATGTCATCTGCAAGCGAGGAGGGAAGCTCGTTAACCGTACTTCTTCGTCCAGCCCCTAAGTTATTTTGACAAGTACACGCTAGCTCTGCAGTAAAGTTATAAAGGCTTCTCCACAGTACATACTGCTTTTCACGGTTTCAAGCAGTGGACAATTATATCAAGCAAACTGGAAAAGTCATCGGGGATATCCCGTGAAGAGGCGTTCATAAGCGACGTGTTTTGATGAGCAGGAGCAGGCAAGTTCGGGCCCGGTGACTTTCGTTTACAACCATAATATGTATAACAACATTTCATTAATGGTCCAAGTGAATCTCCTGTTTCGTACCTCACTAGCTAATGCAGTTCACCGTTGTTAATATACAGAATAAAGGTTTTGAGAAAGAACTTCGTCAGAACTTAGGCTTAGGGCGCTGATATTTCTGCTCTTTCGTTGTATGAAAAGTGCACACGTATCAATGAAATGAAATAGGTGTAGTTACCTTCTCGAGAAGATTTGCAATGTGATAAGAAACGTTAGCCATGGTACCTAATAGCCAGATTACAAACTAAGGACAAATGAACCGGCGTGATCGCCAGGAACAAACGGAAACCCACTGCTGACAAGAGTAGCCTTCACCCATATGCAAGGGCGCTTGAGTGCGAGAATACTCGCAAAACCGAAGCCGCAGGCGCTAAGCGCCCACCGAGGTTGCATCCGCTGCAGAAATACTGAAATGCGCAAAAAGTTTTCCTACTTCTGTCAGCTGATTCAACAGTACCCACGATGACTGGGAAAAAAAAAAAAAAAAAAAAAAATGAAGATGGATTATAAAAAATAGAAGAGGCAAAAGCACAAGAATACTTTAACTTTCTGAGGCCTTGCCAGAAGTCCTTCGCTTCAGTCCCAATCTCTTCTATAAGGTGCCTCCTACGGAGACCGATCGCAAACGGTTCCACGGTATCATGCTGCGCGTACTCTTTCATTATTGCCCAGAAATCAAGAGGGGCTTAGAAACGACCCGCTGGAGATGACAACAGAGGTAGCATCAACATGCTCATTGTAGATTTTAAAAAATTTATTATTTTTTCCTTTTTTGAAGTCAAAGTTTAGTGCCATTCAAAATAACTTTTATTCCCTACAGTACCAATCACAGCAATAGCCAATGGGATTGAGCATCAAAGGAACATGACATAGTCCTTTTTCTTTGCTGCATCAAAGATGCTCTTGATCTTCTGAAACACCTCGTTCGGAGGCTGTGAAGCATCCACACGCGAGTGGAGCCCTTGCTTCTGATAGTAGCCGACCAGTGGTGTTGTCACCTTGTGGTAGGACTGCAGGCGACGTTCAAGTGCCTCTTTATTGTCATCTGCCCGTCTCACCAACGGTTCTCCGGTTACCTGAAACAAGCAAAGGGAAACAAAGTGAGGAAACGGTTGCATCAAATGCAGTCCGCATACTACAAAATATAATCTCATCTGCTTGCAACATGTTCCATACAAGATTGTAAAAGGACACCCTTATCAAAGGATTCTGTTTCCCGTCACTGACTGTACAGTAGGGTATACGTATATCATTATAAGTACTAAAAAAATCCTGAGCATCCTTTTTGGAGGACAAACGTCGATTAACTTTGCTTCAACAAGCATTGTCATGTGTGTTTTTACACACCACTGCATGCTGCCCACAAAAAGCACTGCTATTGTTTTTTTTTATTAATAAAACCAGTTAGGTGTTGCTCGGTCACTTGGTATGCAACTAATCGACTCATGCAACATATTCATGACTGGTTCTGTTGCAGTCATAAAAACAATTACATTTACAGTGAAGCAAATTCTCTCACAGCAGTTTTTTTTTTAAACAATTTTACTTCGTGCCGATTACTCACGTCATCTGTCATGGGTTTTTTCGGAGGGTTGAACTCTTCGTGGTATGTCCGGCCACTGGCCAGATGTGTCAGCCGTCCAGATATCCTCCTCACAAGAAGCTTGTCATCAATTGCCAGCTCCACCACAGAATCCAATGGAGTACTGCGTTTTTTCAGCATCTCATCCAGCTGCAAAGCCCCAAGGCATTCGCATGTAAAGCGAAACATTACGATAAACACAGAGGAACAACTTTAATCACGGCACTGGACAGCAGTTCAATAATGGTAATGGTTTTAGATAAGCTGCATAACTTGACCAGTAATAATTTCCAGCACTTATCTTTTACCACACAGTGCATAACCACTGTGGACGACATCAGAAACAAAGAAAAATTAAAGGTTCCAAAAGCAACACAACCTTAAGCACTTTCTTCTAGCAATGTACTGCCTAGGCCAACATGTATAATAGGGGCCTTCAAGCTTTTTGCTGAATGGCTGTGCCATCCGATAATTTACCTCTGTTGTTGCTTGCTGCATGTCCCACTACGGTGGGAATGTCGTGAAATAATCGTTAGGGCATTTCTCGGTTCAGTTTTGTGTTCCCGTAGCTATCTGATGCCGGCAAGTCTTGAACCTGAGCATTATATTTAAAAAATTTAAATATTTGTCCTTGTCACAAGACTTATGGTGCTGGCAGGTGATTATAGCAGACAGTACAGATATTAGTTGTCACGAGGTGATGGTGGTGCCAGGTGTGTGCGGCGCTTAGCCACGTGCTTTGAGATGGCAAACAATTTTTTTTCCCCCTTTCTATGTCTTGTCTCTCTCCATAAACCCACACGCGAGAACTGGAACCCACAGTGTGTGCAGGACACCCTAATTTCGGCACAAGCTTTCGATGGGAAAGTCATGAAACATACATGATACATATTGGCATGATACAGTGAAAGCAAAATTTCTGTCAATTTAATGGTGGCAGTATCTTGTTCCTTAACGAAATCATCAAGTACATGATATCTTTTCTGATGACAAAAGGTGGTCTTTGCAGGCCGAAGTCACTCCACTCACGCTATCAAGAGATTATGTTGCATCACACCTGCAGACTGGAATAAGATAAGCTGTGCACGCATCCCGCAACTATTGCGTCTGGTGGACAGTTATTGCTTACATTATCTGGATTTGCTCGAGAGCTAGCACAACAGACGGTCTCCGATTTAGTGCAGTGCTTATATCACATCTCAATGATTGAAACATTGCCATAACCAAACTGTACCTTTTCTGCCTGGATGATTGTCCTTGGAAATCCATCCAAAAGGAATCCATTCTTGCATTCAGGAGTATCCAGACTCTTTTTTACCAGGTTCACCACGACGTCGTCACTTACAAGGAGTCCTTTCTGCATGGTATCCTTTAATTGCCGACCCAGCGCTGATCCAGAATTTACTTCACTACGAAGCAGGTCGCCTGTATTTAAAGAATGACGGGGTCATCCATATTACGAAATTAAAATTACAAATGGTCCAAGTTATACACTTGCTTCTGGAAGAATGTCTCTCGCTAAACGCGAACGCAAATTTCAATTCAAACAAGGGCAATGTTGAATATTATTATTATTATTTTTTTAATTAAACGTGTAATGGACTTTGAAAGCAAAAGAAACATGCCGAACAGGAGCCTTCCTGACAGATATGAACTGCTCTATGCCGCATCTTCGATACCGGCTCTCGCTCACGTGGCACCTTCCATTCATACTACTGTGAAAGCGATCAAGCACATAAAAGTCAAGAGATACGAACCTGTTGACAAATGGCAAACGCAATATTCCTTCCGTAGCAGAGGACACTAAGGACGAGCAGAAAAAATTACATTCGACGACCCTCCACAGCACGTGAACATTATCGTCAAATGAAATATGTTATCCGACCTGTGTTCCTTTTCCTGCTCCGGGTGGTCCCAATAAAATCGCATTTATCCCCCTCTTACTTCGATCTTGGTTGGGGACATAGTCACCAGCATAAAGATGTCCAACTTCTTGTGGTTTAGATTGGGGCGCCATTTCTGAGGGTTATATTCGACCAAATTAAAATCGACCAAATACAGGGCGTTCTTCAGCGAGATTTAGGAAGCGTTGTACACGGGAAACAAACGAAACACACGTTAGCGTTGGGCCACGTTTACTGGATCCTGGCAGCAGCCGCGCCGAGGTGCACCGGCGATCTAACTCGATCTCACTAACCTCACAGCCCTCACAGTGACCGACAAACGGAGCAGAAGAAAATGAAAGAAACAGAACATAGATAAATGAATTATTACTCTTTGCAATTTGCTTCAGATACTTGGACTCACGAACGCCTGAAATATAGAAACGCTAGCTATCATTTCGGTTATCCATATTATCAATATGAATACGTTACAAATTTTTGCTATTGTGTAGTTCCCTGAACAACCGCTGGGTGGTGATTTTTACACGTGCTTTACATTGCTGGAGTAGGTTCTCGTCGCTACTACTGATACGCATTAAAACTTTATTCAAAATGAGGCATAACGCTTCATCATTTAAAGCGAAGGCGAAGTGGAAACCTGTGAATGTTGATGACGAAGAGCTGAAAGGCTTGGTGTTTGAGGGGTTCTCTGGTCTTGAAGAACTCACAGACTACGAGGTCGTCAAGCAAGGGAAGTCATCGTCGTCTCGAACTGAAAAACCTGCCAAAGATACTACGAAGCAGAAACGGAAACGTAAGCGAAACGAAGGGCCTTCCAAAAGAATAAAACAAGATCTAGAAGTCGTGGATAGAGATTTGCCAGTCGAAACTGGTGCTGATGAAGAGACTAGTGAAGGTGCACTCGACGTCGGAGATGTCGATATGTCAGCCTGGCTCAATTGTTTCGTGCCACCTCCAGTGTTAAAAGCACTAGCTGATCTCAAATTTACCAAACCGACAGAAATCCAAGTTCTTACCCTTCCTTCTGCCATTCGTGATCATATGGACATCATGGGGGCAGCAGAAACAGGCAGCGGCAAAACCCTGGCCTTTGGCATTCCGATCATTCACCACATCCTTGAGCATAAATCTCGGGACTTGCCTAATGACAAGTCGAAACCGTTGTACGCGCTTATTCTAACACCTACGAGAGAACTCGCGATACAGGTTAGTGCACATTTAAAAGCCATTGCCAAGTACACGAGCATTAGGATTGTTAATGTTGTGGGAGGTCTGTCGATGGAAAAGCAAACCAGACTTTTAAAAAGAAGACCCGAAATTGTAGTGGCAACACCAGGCCGCCTGTGGGAACTCATTGAGCTTAATACACCACACCTAACAAAAATGGAAACAGTCCGCTATTTCGTGATTGACGAAGCAGACAGAATGGTCGAAAAGGGACATTTTGAAGATCTTTCTAAGCTACTTGGAATCTTAAACTCGACACCACCCGAAGGAGAAAAACGGAGGAGACAGAACTTTGTTTTCTCTGCGACGCTGACTTTGGTTCATGACGTACCTAAGCGCCTCAAAAACAAGCCAAAGAAACGAAAGCTGACAGAGGCTGACAAGCTGGGGAAGCTGATGCGGAAGATCGGTATGAGTGCAAAGCCCAAAGTGATTGACATAACACGCAAACTGGGAACAGCCGAGGCTCTATCGGAGTCCCGTATCATATGCCCATCACCTGAGGAAAAGGACAGTCGCCTGTATTACTTCCTTCTCGCACATCCAGGCAGAACAATTGTCTTCTGCAATAGTATTGACTCCGTACGTCGTCTGCGTTCTGTTCTCGAGCACTTGAAGTGTTGCCCTCTTCCGCTTCATGCCTCTATGGCACAGAGACAACGTTTGAAGAATTTGGACAGGTTTAGAGCAAACCCGAAAGGGCTTCTCTTAGCCACGGATGTTGCTGCCCGTGGGCTCGATATTCAGGGCATCGAGCACGTAGTTCACTTCCAGGTACCGCGTACCGCAGAAGTCTACGTTCACCGCAGTGGGCGCACAGCACGTGCACAAAGTGCTGGACTCAGCGTCATGCTTGTGGAGCCTAAAGAGTTGGCAGCGTACAGGAAAATATGTCACACATTAAACCGAGAGGAAGATCTCCCGGAATTTCCGATCGATGTGGACATCTTAGGGTCGGCAAGGGAGCGGGTGCTGCTAGCACGTACGCTCGAAACCGAGGAGCACAGGATCCGTCGACGTAACTACGACAACAACTGGTTCCAGCAGGCTGCGGAAGAGATGGACATAGAGGTTGACGAGATCTTGCTGGAGAAACGTGGCGACAAGGAGACGGCTGACGACAGGCGGAGGTTGAGTGTCATGCAGGCGCAGCTGGAGAATGTCCTAAAGAGGCCTCTTTTCCCAACTGGATTTTCGGGCAGGTACTTGACACAGTATGGAGAGTTGAAGCTGCCTAAAGTTGTGGGAGAAGAAAAGGCAGTTGAGGCTGTGGAACGTGTTGCCAGGAAAAAGAAGTGGAAGAAAAAGGTGACGCGTGTGAAATTAAGTGAGGGTGCCCTGAAAACGAAACAGGAGTTGAGGCGACTGAAAGAGAAGCAGAGGACTCGGTCGCAAAGTGGAGAAGACTGAATCGTGGAGGAGGAGTGCTTTGAGCTAAGGTGTCTGTCACGAGATGCAGTTTTTAAATGTGATGTGTAAAAATAAATAATTTTGTTAACAGATATCTTGAAGCATTTTATTAAAAACCATTTCATGCATGGTGGCACCTAGGAAGTCATGATCTTTCTGGATGGGAGGAATCGAGTAGTATGTAGAGTTTGCATTTCACTTGGTTTTATAAATAATGCCTGCAATAAACACAACTTTTAGTTCAAAGTTTTCAAGTTATAATAACAAGTACACATTACGTGATACCTGTACAATGGAATGTTTGGTACTAGTAGTCAGATATCGATGATGACAAATACTTCATGCTGATCTGCATTATCCCAAACTTGCATATTGGAATATGTGATTGCTTTGACTTCGGAGCCCTGTAGCAGCAAATGGACAACAGTGCTATGAAATGTCTAATTTAGTTTTTTCGTGCGCTCTGTTTTACTATGCAGTTTGTATGACTGTGTTCTTAAACAAGACGCAAAAATTGGCAGCTCAATGTTTTGTCCCCTTTCTGGTTTTGCAATAATAGTGGACATACCTGGGGATGTTTGCCTAAGTCAAATATTTCACCATATCTGCAAGTAAGGTAAATGTGGTGTACATTAATTATTGAGACGGGAAGGGCGAATTCAGAGAATAACTAGTGCAAAATCTTACACTCTAGCCTTTATTTTAAAGGCTTCCTTGTCAAACTCCAGGATTGTCACTTTCTAGATGGAAGATAAACCGTGATTTTATCATGTGACAAAAGACATGGCCCATATGAGAATTCCACTCACACAACCAATGAAGAATGGTTCAGCACTAAAGATAAATAGCAGCTCATCCAGAAAATGGAACAGGAGACCAACCATGTCTTCGGCTGTGTGAGAAACGTAGTTCTTTGTGGATGTTGGGAGTTATAAGAGACACTTGTCATGATGCAATTGCACGCAAAATTATACTTTTCTCTTGTTGATTACTGCAGTATTTGAATACTATAGACTATTCATGTTCATGATTTGAAGCGTTGTTGAAAAAGCTCTTCAATTTCCTACCATTAACATTTGAGAAATCTCAAACATTTTGGCACAAAGCTCGTCTTCGGGACCAAAAATTTTGTGAACAGGGCACCGCTAGTGCTAGCACTGTGTTTGTTGTGTATTTTCTTAAGAGGGGGAGAGATGATGTATCGTACATTATTCAGTGTGCGTGTGTACACTTGGTACAACGACAACGAGGAAGACGACGACGAAAGAGTGGAGTTGTTCGATTTGTCACTCGATAGAACGGATCAATAAAGCATTTGATCCTAAGCTGGCTGGCTGCTGCTTTTTTACTTCTGCGAGGACACAACAGTGTTGTTTTCACTCCATGTTCAGTTATCTTGCACTGCTTGTCTGGAGGACATTAAATGTGAACTTGCACAAGATATTTAGCTAAGTGTGTCGTAAGTAAGGAATTTCTCGTGTATTCAGTAGAGCGAATAAAGTAAGAAGATGATTCTAGCATCGGAGCGAAGTTTCAAAACTATTCTATCTATCTTTTCAAATTTCTCGTGTGTAACAGTGAATGTATACCTTGTGCCTCCACTTCCATGGTCATACGGATGTCGACCTTGTCAATCTCTGTCATGTAGGCGAACATTGCCACTGCAACCTAAGGAGTGAAACAGTATAATTTTTCACAAGTATAGTATATTAGATCTAACCTGTTCAAAGGCTTCCGTCAGATCGTCACCCCCTTTGCACAATTCAGGAAATTAAAATTGTACTATGTGACGTCGGTCCGCTGCAAGAGTTCCAAAAATAAAATTAACAGAAAAAGGATACATCCATGAAGCCTACAAATAAATTAACAAAATTAAAAGGTCTTGTAAAACCGTGTAAATGAAGAAGGAAAAAGTTGCGCCTACTGAACGTCTGCTGTGTGATCGAGGTCTGAAACGAGAAAAAAGAAAGTACACTTTCGGCACGTGCTGAAACATGCAGAAATTTTAAGTTTGATCTCGGCCGTATAATTGTATCGGTCATTTTTAACGGGACAGTACAGTACTTCACTCCGTTTCGCCGAATCCAGCTAACGAACTTGATAGCACTTACATTCGTATTTCACAGGCGGTATCCGCAGTTCTTCTTCGGTAAAATCGTCTCTTTCTACCGGTTCTACTGTATCGCCCCACATCCCCAGGCGTGGCACTGGTAACAACTGCACGCAGCTTTATGGTCGGATGAACGAACTAAAGTACAACGTACAACCGTGAACGAAATGAAAACAAGACCCACGTGAGTGTGATGATGGTGATGACAATGGTGGCTACTCATTCGTATCAGTTTCGATATCGCGTTGCCAGACGGGCGTTCTCTGCCGCTATATGCAGCCACAACACTTATGTTAGCTTATTCACATGCATTTTACGAATCTTCGTTGCCATCAGCCCATCTGCTCTGTTGCGCTCTGTTCACAGCGATTTTGGAGCAATAATTCCTCTCGTTCAATTAAAAAAAGAAAAAAATGGAAAAGGGAACCAATCATTTAAAAACAGTCAACATAATAAAAGGAAACTTAGAAATTAGGCTGACAGTTTACCTTTTTGTTTCAATCTCTGGTCAGCACTTGAAAAAAAAAAAAAAAAAACAGGAAAGATGAAAAAAACGCACACACGCACAGACAAGGTGCAGCTCATTTCTCCCTAACTTGCAGCCTCAACTATATTACAGTCAACCCTCGATTTATGAACACCCTTCGTTTCTCTAAAAATCGTTCATAAATCGAGGGATTCGTAAATCGAGGTCCAAAGTGTGCGG